>LGRX02030378.1:0-22406 GCA_001247695.2 Cymbomonas tetramitiformis
GTATCTCTAGGTCAGACGCCAGGAGCGACGCGGACATCGCAACCACCACCTTCACCTGAGGATCGCTTGTCGCAGATCGCCCGAGTTGAGGAGGCCAGGCGCAAGTCCTCTGAGGGGCTCACGATGGAGGAGGCGATCAAGCTGGGCTTCCTAACAGTGGAGTTCCCCCCGATGAAGGATGACATGAGCAAGCCCCAGGGGCTCACGATGGAGTTGGCGACCAAGCTGGGTTTCCTAAGTGAGTCGCACCACGCGGCTGTGGTAACTGAGATGGTGGGAGCTCGACTCAGGTGTGTGACTCGACTAACCCTGAATCGGGGACGCAGCGGGCGGAAGGACGTGTGGCCAAGGTCTCGTTCGAGATGGACAACCATGCAGAGCCTCCTCCTAGTAGAAGAGCTTACCAGATGTCGGTGGAGGAGCTTCGACAACTGCGAGAGAGTATTGACCCTGTACATCCTGACCCACAATCAGGTGTAGCATGTCGACAGCTGGCCAGGATGCGGCGGTCTTCCCTCGACACCATCGTCATTGATGGAGGTAATTCCTCTCCAGCAGTGGCAAATGACAGCATTGGGACCGAGGAGGAACACTGGCGGCGAATCTCGAAAGAGAAGTGGAAGACAGTGGATCGCAAAAAGGCGTACGATGGGGCGCCCCGTAAGTCAACTGGCGGGATAGGAGTGACGAGCGCACACTCACCACCTAGGAGATCAGCGGAGGGCGGAGGTCCCAGTGGCGTTCCCCCAGACGGTGGCGCAGAAGAAGGAGAAGATGATGAAGATCAATCTGAACCTCCTCGTCGACCTCCTTCTGGACCCCCACACTATCCTCCTGGCGGATATAGTGGATCGCACCGAGGAAGAGCGATGCTGGTCACTGCGGACGGGTTGAGCTTGTGGACGCCTACGCCGCCTGGATATTCTGAATTCCAGTTTGACATGCCCACTGCCACTGGATTGGCAGCCACGGGGCCCTTCGGCGTTAATCTCTTCTACAAGGCCTTGACGTTGATCGGTATGCCCCTCACCGAGTACATCTCCGCTGGAGGGTTGATAACTGGTTCCCCCGCTTTACTCCTATCCCCCGCTGTCCCCACTTATGTTATGTTGGTGAACAAGGACGCGGTGGACACGGTGTTACGTGAGTATCACCGCAGTCCTGGAGGAAGGGGGGTGATGTCACCAAGCTGGATGGAAATCCCAGACTGGCCCCTTGAAGATCAGATCTCCATGCTGGATCGAGATTGCCTGGCAGCCTGGTTCGAGGTGCAGCGAAGTCAATGGTACGTAGACGAGTGCCGGAGAGAGAGGAACCTTCCGGCCTTGGAAGCTCCTACGACGCCTCCATCCTCTTCGGCCGCGCCTTCCTCATCAATGGTCAGGGCGCCATCATTATCAGTGGCTCTGACCAATACGCCTATATTTAATGACTCGATGGTAACGCGTATTCCGGTGGCTACTGCGAACACTTCGACGACCTCATCGGCAGTGATACCACACGCAGGAGACTCATCGGTACCATCTGGAGTACAACCTGCTGGAGTCCCTCATGCCCTTGCTGCTCCACCTGGGCTATCAAACATTGGAGTCCCCCTCGGCCTCGCTGTTCAATCTGGGGTGCCTCCTGTCGGACATCCTTCTGGCATTGCTGTGCAACCTGGGACGCCCTGTGTCGGACTTACTCCCGGTGTGGCTGTTCATTCTGGGATTCCGCAGATCAGCGCGGCTGCAGCGGGAACTTCTGCAGGGGGTCATGGACATTCCCTTCATTCAGGACCGCATGCGCCGCAACACCGGAGTCCCGTATTTCGCAGGACCGGTTGCGCCACATCCCCACGCTCGTCCAGGCCTTTCCCCACACGCCCAGGTCTTTAACTCTCGCCCTCCTGGACAAGGGGAACACGACCCTGGCGACAAGGCGGCCTACCTGGAGAGCAAGGTGCAGAGCAACATTGACCGCCTCGTCGAAAAGCTGACCCGCTTCCCATCCGCGGAAAAGCTGAGTAAAGAGAAGGCCATTTCTGAGTTGGAAACCTTTGCGAGGAATCTGCACAAGCTCCTCAACGAGAAGGTGGTACTAAGGGCGTTCTCTCAGGCGAGTTGCTATGCGGGAGAGGGGCGTCAATCTTCGATCGCAGAGGTGCTCTGGACAGTGACCGAGACTGCCGTGGGAACGGAACAGAAGGAGTACATGGAGAGAGCTGGTGGTGGTTCCGGAACATCAGAAGCTTGGCGTCTCCGGTACAGCGACCCCGACATATTTCTGGGGGATCTGGCTGTGAGCACCCTTCCGGTGGCGGAACTGCAAACTCTTCGAGACGACCTACAGATTGGTCAGAAGAAAGATGAGTCCGCTGACGCCTACCACTCGCGTCTGACCAATCGCCACAAGACAGTGAACTTCATGGCGAAGGTCGTTCAAGGGTGCGTACAAGTCTCTGAGTCGGAGTTCTCATACATATTCTGGAGGGGACTCACGTACACTGACAAGGTGGGCGAAGAGTTGCGAAGAATCAAACTGGACCTCTCCGAGCCGCATGTGTGGGAAGAGAAGATGAAGGAGGAGGCGACGCCCCGAGATGTTACTCAGGCGATCTTAAAAGTGCTGGAGATTGCCAAAAACATCGAGTCGCGCAAAGAGAAGAAGGCGGCTCAGGCTCAATCCAGCAGGAGTGGAGATCGAACTGGCCGCTCCTGGAATTCCCTTTCTACATCTCCGTCACACTCCAGGTCATTTTTCCGAAGCCGCTCTCGGGAGCCCCCTCGATTGATGGCGGCCACGCACGCTGAGCTCGCCGCAGCGCCGACCTCTGTTCGACCATCGCCCCCGGCCTCGACAACAACCCTGACCTATCCGAAGCGAGTGAGAAACTGCTTCGCGTGTCAAAGTCCCGACCATCTGGTGCGAGACTGTACGGACGCGGTGAAGTTGGCTGCGTGGAAGGCAAACGCACCCCCTCGTTTAGCTCGAAATCGAGAACAAGTGGCGGCGTTGTTCTGGGCGTTGTCGCGCAATGAGGACACTGAGTGGGCACCTGTCGAGTTAAAGGCGGAGATCGAGAGCTTGGCAGAGATGGATGAAGAGGCCGTGGAATCCTTGGCGGCCTTGGTAGGGTGCTCCGAGCAACTGGCGGTTATTGGTGCGGAGCTGCGCAACTCCGAGGAAATCACTATCTCTGAGGAGGAAGGGTGATGAATCACCCTTCTCGGTGGCGACAAGCTCGCCACTGACTTTCAGCAGTAAGCTGAGAGTTTCACCTGAAGAAGGTGATCCTATGCCACGGCACTTTGCAGTGTTGGGCACATGGATCTACAATAATGTGTACGCGCCCCTCGCTTGACGGAACAGTCACAGCGTTTACCCGCGTGGCAGTGGAGAAGTAAGGGGAGGTCGACCTCGATGGAGGTTCTGATGCAGCGGATCCGGAAACAGCTGCGACAGAAAGTATATGCTGCTGACATACAGAAGGACCTGGACAAGGACCTTATTGATGGACGGCGGCGACGCAATATTCCAATTAGGTTCCTAAACAGAAGGAACAATCTGGATATGATGCGGTCAATGGCAGACCTACCTCTCGCACATCACGCTGCAGGGGGTGTGGTACTGGTATGTACCAGGAAATCAATGATCACATCACACGTTGATAACCTACTTCAGCGAGGTGTGGTGGATTTCGGTGAATTACATCGCAGCCGGAGTTTGACTGCTCTGGATTTGGCGATGCCTCTAGCTACCCTTTTAAGGTACGCTTGGGAAGAGTTGTCTTCTATGGAAGAGCAACTACACGCTATGCCTCAGGAGACCTCCACTCCAAGAGGCAGCAGACAGTGGGAGTTGGAGGGGTGGAAGCGTGTGAGGAAAAGATATAAGCCCATCTCTGTGCGTGACGATTCTGGAACTCTACTGGTGCTAGAATCCTTGCAATCTCCTATGGCACGCCCATCAGCGGCGATATCTGATACGGGCAGGATACCAGGATCTGGGGGGGACATCCCTGGAATTCCTGATACGTGGTGTAGTTTATATCGAGTACACCGATTTCGAGAGATTCAGCAAGAAGCAGACCCAGCCACAGTTTATCAAGAGATGTTCGCGGAGGATATGCCTGAGGTACCGATTAATTCAGGTGATACTCCATCTGAAGGCGATGATTCTGGAGGGCCGGTAGGTGCTACAACCTCTCCATTGTCGGTACCGGAGGTTTCAGAATCTCCGATTAATACGCATGCACCAGCGGATGAACAGATGTCCACTCCCGATAACGACCTAAACTTCACGCAGCAAATGATGGCAGCGGAAGATCAAGACTTGAAACCAGTTGCGGACCACAACGACGATGCAACTACTACTCATGTATCCCCTTCAACCAACGCGGACGCGCAACTGTCCGTGTTGGATAGTCACCCTCTGGATGATGATGACCTTGGAGGGAGCCACCCATTGGATGATAATGAGGAAGATGATGATGACCCACTTAAATGTGAGCGGGTGTGCAGCGATGGTAGTGTACGCTGGGGATCCACTGAATACTTAGCTTCTGCACAAGATCCAGATGAACCCCTACTTCTGGCATTCTTCGCGTACTTGAAGGGACATCGTGTCAAGGTGCTGGTGGATTCTGGAGCTTCAGATATATTCGTATCTGAAGACTGCGCCAGACGCTGTAAGTTGACTACGCGAAGTGGACCAGCTATGCGTGTGACTCTGGCGGATGGCTCAGTCAAGACGACTGGTAATGTGGCTTATTCTAAGTTCACTGCCAGGACCACGACAGGGACCTATACTGAGCAATCTATGGCTATGCGGGTGCTACCCCATGGGCATCGCCGTGGACATGGTGTTGGGAGGGAAGTGGCTACGCAGCTTATCTCCCATTACGCTGGACTATGATGGCAATGGTTCAGTGTCCTTTTCTAACAAAAGGAAAGGAGGCGGTGCAGAGAGGGTTACCATTTCCGGGTGTAATCCTGGAATCAGTGCTGCCCCTGGAGGAAGGAAGGGGAAGCGACGAGGAGATGTGGATTGTGCGGGGCTGATTGACGAGGTGTTCCTCACTGCGGTGCAGTTGAAGAAACATCTAGTGGCCGCGGAAACGCAAAGACTCGCGGGAGACGCTTCTTCAATGCCCGCGTGGTTGATGATGGCTGCGAGGACCACCACCGGAGAGCCAGCTTTCAAGGTGGAAGCTGAGGATTTGGCCGTTGAGAAGGAGGACATCTCGAAGATTCCTACCGGCGCCAACGATAACCCGAACCCTGTGTCGCAGCAGGACTCGCAAGATGCGGATGCCACTGCAGCGTGGAAGAAGAAGTTCAAGGACCTCTTCGACGAGTTTGAGCAGGAGCTGCGGGACTCTTTACCTTCTGGATTGGAAAACCTTCGGCACGCTGAAGAAGATCAGGCGAAGATTAATCTCAAGCCGGACAGAGAAGGAGGACCTCCGTGTAGAAGACCTTACAAGATGTCTGTGGAGGAGTTGCGTCAACTACGAGAACGCATTGAACAACTGGTGGAGAAAGGATATATACGACCATCATCGAGTCCGTATGCGGCTCCTTGTTTAATGGTACCCAAGCCAGGACAGCCCCATATCCTTAGGCTGGTGTGTGATTTCAGGCAACTGAATTCACAAACAATTCGAGACCGGTATCCTCTACCTGATATTCAAATGATGTTTGACGAGATGCAGGGAGCTACCCATTTCTCCACCTTCGACGCTGTAGACGGGTTCTGGCAAGTACCTATGGCACCTGAGGACGTGGAGAAGACAGCATTTACTACTCAGATGGGAGCTTACGAGTGGTTGGTAATGCCTCGAGGCTTGCAGAACTCACCGTCACAATATCAACGGCGAATGCAGCGAGCGTCGGGACATTCACCCTTCGTCAGAATTTTCATTGACGATGTGTGTGTTTACACCAGTGGGACCGTAGAGGAGCACTACTCCGCGGTACGTACATTCCTGTTAACACGCCGCGAGAAGGGTGTATACTTGAAGAAGTCTAAGGCGCAAATGTTGAAGTCTTCTATCAAGTTTCTTGGTCACACTCTGTCGAAGGAAGGATGCCAACCTCAACATGATAAGGTGGCGGCAGTGCGCGATTGGCCTGCGCTGGAGAATGTTACCCACGTGCGGCAGTTCTTGGGACTGGCGGGATATTATAGGTGTTTCATCCACTGCTTCTCTGAGATAGCGCAGCCCTTGACCAAGCTGACCAAGACGGATGTACCCTGGACATGGGGACCGGAGCAGCAGTGGGCCTTTGAGGAGTTGAAAGCTGCTCTGGTTAAGGCGCCTATTCTGGCATTGCCAAATATGAAGGCGGCAGCTGATGGATCTGCTCCTTTTCTGGTGCAGACGGACGCCGGCGGAGTGGCGCTGGGCGGGGTCCTTATGCAAGACTGTGGGAATGGCCTGAAGGTGATTGCATATGAGAGCCGACAATTTTCAGCGGCAGAGCAGAATTACCATACCGGAGAGCGAGAACTGGGTGCTCTACATCATTGCTGTACAGTGACGTGGAGACATTATTTGATTTGTACGGAGTTCAAGCTTCAAGGTGATCACCGCCCATTAGAGTGGTTAATGGAGCCGGGGCGTGAGCTATCTCGGCGGCAGGCGAGATGGTACATGGACCTGGTGGAGGTGGGTGTTCCCCGTATGGAATATGTGAAGGGGGCTCTATTGCTGGTACCTGACGCCTTGTCTCGCCGACCGGATTATGTGGCCAAGTCGCCACGAGAGGGGTTGAAGGATGCGGGGGTACTGGACGACAAATCCGATTTGCCCAAGACTTCGCTCGCTGCGATGGACACCTCCCACATCTTCGAAGAGGGGCCCTCGAAGAGCTATCCTGCATGGCATGCAGAGCAGCAGGCCTATCTTCACGCGGTGGACACTTTGCAGATAGCGGAGAAAGCTATGGAGGCTACCCTGGCCTTTAAAAGTCGGGGAAAGTATCCGAGACCCAAGACGCTGGACAAGCGCATCACTTCTAAAGTGAAGGGGGTATCAGATAAAGTCGCGAAGGTGAGCAGTCGCACCGAGGACACTCAGACGACTCAGCAGAAGTCGGGTGAACTGGAACGCACATTGAGGAGGAGTTCCCGCTCCCAAGTGTTGCGAGCGAAGGAGGATGTAGAAACTTCTTTGCGGGATGCCGCCTCAGAACGAGGCGAAGTGAACACCAAAGTGTCCAAGCAGGGTGAACCGCAGGACAGGCGTTCTGTGTCTCCCGCCCTGAAAGGGGGCGTGAAGGAAGACCAGTGCTCGGAAGCGCAGGAACAGTCTGCAGAAGCTCCACTGCCATCACAGAGGCAGCCAAGGAAGTCTGTACGATTCCAGGCAGTTGGCTGGCACGGCATGCGTGTGCGGCAGGAGGTATTTGACCGTATCCAGGCTAAATATGGCAACTTCGACGTCGACGCCTGCTGCGATGAGCATGGCAACAATCGGCGTGTCAAGCGGTTCTGGCACAACTGCTTGCAGGAGAAGTGGAGAGGGTTACATGTGTGGTGCGAACCCTCGTTCTCAGACAAACACTTGACAGTGGAGGCCTTGCTGCGTAAATACGTGCAAAAGTGGCGATGTGACCCCGAGAACACTTCTGCGGTGTTTCTACTGCCTGATATTCAGTCCAGAATGTCGCAATGGAGATCCCTGTTCAGGCGAGCAGGAATGCGTATTGAGGAGGTGATTCCCACGCATGATGCGCAAGGTGAACCAGTGCAATTGATGGAAGGTTCCAATGGGAAACTAGTGGATTTACAGCAGCCTATGCTGGTGGTGTATGCGCCTCCATCGAAGCAGCGGGTACAAAGAGTACGTCAACCAAGAGGACGAGTACCTATAATACACGCAGGCAAAGCAGCCAAGTTGCGTGACTCTCAGGAAGGAGCGTCTGATGCTGCTTTGTTAGAGGCCTTGAAGTCCGAATATACTAGAGATGGACCTCTCAATGAGCTACGCACTAAGGTAAAGTGTGCTCCTAACAGCCGCACCAAAGAATTCTGTCTGGTGGGTGAAGTACTGTGGAGAACTGCATCGGGAAGATTTCAGTTGGTGCTGGGAGAGGACTCTCCGCTGAGAGAGATTATTATGCGCGAAGCGCATACCCCAAAGCCTTCCGCACCTCATATGTGCTCAAAACCAAGATTTTTTCGTAAATACTAGCTCTTACAATATTTTTTCTAAAATCCAAAACTGCAACGTTCATTAATAAAGTCGTGGTGCGGTTGGGAGACCTTCAAAACATGGGTATTACATACCCCACAACCACCCGCTAAGCGAACACAACCCAAAAACAGCGATTTCCAGCCCGTTCAGATGAAAAAAATCTCCAAAAATCTCAAAATATTTTTTATTATTTTTTTACTAATTTTGCCTCTTACAAGGTCTAGTGACTTTATAAACCTTAAAAAATGGTCATTATCACCCATTATGCATTTTCCGACGCGGGGGTATGCGACGGCTCCTCGTCACGGGTGGAGGAAGTCCATCCTCACGCGGCTGTGCATACGACTCATCTTGTCGTTGTCCGGGTACTGCGTCGCGTAGAACACCTCGGTGCGCCCTCGCGTCCGACTTCCCCATCAGATTCCACATTGGGTGGTGACATCGGTACACCAGAATGGACCTCGCTTATCTCGGACGCCTCCAAAGCCGATACCATAAATACGCCCGAGGTGGCGTTGCCCATCCGACGAACGCACGACTGACGCATCCTCAATGCCACCTCCGCTGCATCTCCGCATGTTGTCTGCAGCTGATCCACCATCTGCTGCACGCGCAGACGAGGTGTTTGCGCGCACCTCGCCCACCCCGGCATCCCGTCCACGCATACTATCTGTAGCGTTTCCGCCATCAGTTGTACGCGCAGATAATGCGCGCACCTCGCCCAGCCCCGGCATCCCGTCCACACGCATACTATCTGTAGTGTTTCCGCCATCAGTTGTACGCGCAGATAATGTGTGCGCACGCACTTCGCCCAACCCCGGCGTCCAACCCACACGCATACTATCTGCAGCGTTTCCACCATTAGTTGCGTGCGCAGACGATGTGTGTGCGCGCACTTCGCCCAACCGCAACGACGGTGAGTATTCCCCTTGTTCCACACGCATAGGTAGCGGGGCCCCATAAGCAGGTCGTCCCTGTGTGTGCCAACCTTCACCCTGATAGGGTGTTGGGAATTGAACATTCCTGAAAGGGTAAAGTCCAGTCCAGGTGTGTAATGGCAATGGCGCCGCTGCGTCGGTGGGTGCAGCCGATGGTGTCACAAACTGCACCAGCTGGTCCGCTGTCCACGGTGGTGGTATTGGTCCTCCTGTATATATGCTGCCGGGTGCAGCAGCTGGGAGGAAGTGAGCTGCTGCCATTGGTGTCTGTTACCCATCTGTTGGCTATAGCCAACATTAGGGCCCCTTATGTTGGCTGGAGCCAACAAAAGGCTTGCTGACAATGCCGGGAGCTGTCGGTACCGGATTGTACATTTTATTAGCTCAAAATGACGGCGGGGATGTTCTCTTTCACACATGCGTTAACAACATTGGGACGCTCGAAGTCATCTGCGAGAATTTGGGTTACTATTCAAGAGAATGTGAAAATCTGCGGAATTTCCAAGGAATTTTGGGTGTTTACATACCCATGTTACTTCGATCGATATTTTGAGGGTCAAGATGAACTCGGATAAAAGTTTTGACAAGACACTGCAGAAAGAGCAGCTCGAGATCTTGACAACATAGGTGTTCGATTTTTCAATGCCCTTCTCATGCCGCTCACATTGCACAAATTTCTTATGTTGGCTGCAGCCAACATAAGGAGCATTTTGTATTTTCGCGATCATACCCCAACTCTAGGGCACAATTATGCAAGCCCCCATGGGTGTAAGAAGGTATACCACGTATTGACTATTTTTAAATAAAAGGTCTAGTAGCACACTAGGAAGGATTTCTGTTAAAAACTGTTAATGATGTGTTAAAAAATGTAAATCGAGTGTCAAATAGTGTTAATGTGGAAACTGGGTGTTAATCAAGTGTTAATACGCGAAAATTTCATAATGGGCTATATTATAGGCGGAAAAGTGTTAATGAGGTGTGAAGAAAGTGTTAACCGTTGGCGAGGGAGTGTTAATGGGACAGTTCAGGAGTGTTAACGGAAGGCTGCATCTGTTAATCGCGGTATAATCACGCTGCTGCGAATTATATTGGAGCCAGAACACACGCCTGTTTCGCCGATACATTTGAAAAGTGTTAATACCCAGCGCAGCCACCGTGATGTGGGTGTCCTGGCGAGATAATCATTTCAAAATGCAGTCGCCACTGACAACGCCCATGCCCATCGACGATCGACAGGATCATCTACGGTAGATATAGGTGCATCCGCGAACACCAAACGCATGAAGACCTTATTAAGACCTATCTAGCTACGTACGTAGGATGGAACGATAGTTGGACGTAGGCAGCTAGCGAAATCATTTCTGAGCTGACGTTCTGCCCGAGCAGACCAGCATATATAATATATTTGTTACAAGAGAAACCCGAGTCTGTAAAATTTGTAAGGTGCTAAATCTTTGCACGGTTGCTGTTATATTTTTATCCACACGTTTATAGACTGCAAAGCAAAGGGTGGGGGTGCGTGGTGTTCGTTCATAACAGATGGATGACGTTTGCGCAAACTTGATAACTGCTGGAAAGCAACCGCGAACTGCTAATAACGCGGTACGTGCAGATTCTGGGAACAGAATGTTCGTTTATTTTAAGTGTGAGTAAACTGAAGCGGGCGTTGTTCAGGCTCCCGGTGGTGCAGATCGGGGCGCGGCGTTAGTTGCGGCCGCTAAGGTAAACGCCGGCACCGGTGCATTTGTGCATTTTTAGCTTTTTGCAAGCGTTTCATATAAGCCGGAGGTCACGCTGGGGACATGCCGTCGCCAGCGTGGCCTGCTTCTGGTTGGTTGAAGTGTTTTATTTTCGTGTTCACCGGGTTTCATTTTTTTACTGTGTTGAAGCCTCTGCGGACCGTGTATGTAGCTCGTGCGCTGATCGCCAACGGGCCGGTCGCGCAACGATGCGGCGGTTATGCAAGCCTCTTGCCCCTGTTTTTTAAGGGTGTTCTTCATATAAGCCGGAGGTCACGCTGGGGACATACCGTCGCCAGCGTGGCCTGCTTCTGGTTGGTTGAAGTGTTTTATTTTCGTGTTCACCGGGTCCCATTTTTTTAATGTGTTGAAGCCTCTGCGGACCGTGTAGCTCGTGCGCTGATCGCCAACGGGCCGGTCGCGCAACGATGCGGCGGTTATGCAAGCCTCTTGTCCCTGTTTTTTAAAAGGGTGTTCTTCATATAAGCCGGAGGTCACGCTGGGGACATACCGTCGCCAGCGTGGCCTGTTTCTGGTTGGTTGAAGTGTTTCATTTTCGTGTTCACCGGGTTTCATTTTTTTACATGTGTTGAAGCCTCTGCGGACCGTGTGGCTCGTGCGCTGATCGCCAACGGGCCGGTCGCGCAACGATGCGGCGGTTATGCAAGCCTCTTGTCCCTGTTTTTTTAAGGGTGTTCTTCATATAAGCCGGAGGTCACGCTGGGGACATACCGTCGCCAGCGTGGCCTGCTTCTGGTGGGTTGAAGTGTTTCATTTTCGTGTTCACCGGGTTTCATTTTTTTACTGTGTTGAAGCCTCTGCGGACCGTGTAGCGCGTGCGCTGATCGCCAACGGGCCGGTCGCGCAACGATGCGGCAGTTATGCAAGCCTCTTGTCCCTGTTTTTTTAAGGGTGTTCTTCATATAAGCCGGAGGTCACGCTGGGGACATACCGTCGCCAGCGTGGCCTGCTTCTGGTTGGTTGAATTGTTTCATTTTCGTGTTCACCGGGTTTCATTTTTTAATGTGTTGAAGCCTCTGCGGACCGTGTAGCGCGTGCGCTGATCGCCAACGGGCCGGTCGCGCAACGATGCGGCGGTTATGCAAGCCTCTTGTCCCTGTTTTTTTAAAGGGTGATCTTCATATAAGCCGGAGGTCACGCTGGGGACATACCGTCGCCAGCGTGGTATGCTTCTCGTCGTTTGAAGTGTTTCATTTTCGTGTTCACCGGGTTTCATTTTTTTACATGTGTTGAAGCCTCTGCGGACCGTGTAGCACGTGCGCTGATCGCCAACGGGCCGGTCGCGCAACGATGCGGCGGTTATGCAAGCCTCTTGTCCCTGTTTTTTTAAAGGGTGATCTTCATATAAGCCGGAGGTCACGCTGGGGACATACCGTCGCCAGCGTGGTATGCTTCTCGTCGTTTGAAGTGTTTCATTTTCGTGTTCACCGGGTTTCATTTGTTTACATGTGTTGAAGCCTCTGCGGACCGTGTAGCACGTGCGCTGATCGCCAACGGGCCGGTCGCGCAACGATGCGGCGGGTTATGCAAGCCTCTTGTCCCCGTTTTTTTAAAGCGTGATCTTCATATAAGCCGGAGGGCTGCTGGGGACATACCGTCGCCAGCGGTCTTCTTCTGGATGATGAAGTGCTTCCGGTTGTTTGTTGCGTCCTACTTAGGAAGCTCCATCAGCGACCGCAGCCGAAGCTGGAGGGGGTGCCTCCGCCCCCCCCGCTGCTGAAGACGCGGCGGCTGCGGCTGGCAGCAAGGTACGCATTGCACCCGCCATTCCCGCTTCCTGCTGCGTTTTCCCCGCCCCCCCCCTAAATATACACACTTCATTCCCAACGAACGAGTATGCGGTCATCCATCTTGCAGGCCGACCCCCGGTTCTTATTTTGGCTTCCACCACCGGCTGCCTGTGACGCGTGCCGTGTTGCTCGTGCGCTGCTCGCCAACGGGCCGTGCGCGCCTCGTAGCCGCGGCGTTTTAGCGTTTCACCTCACGCCCGTGACGTGTACCGTGTTGCTCGTGCGCTGCACGCCCACGGGCCGTGCGCGCAACGGACCCGCGGAATTTAAGCGTTTCACCTCACGGCAAGCTGCGTGATATTTCCTCGCGCGAGCGTGCCTCGTCCATATCGTCCCCCGGAGTCCTCCTGTCCGGTTCGGGGTGTGTCCAAAGATGTCCGGTTGCGGCCCGCCGCTCTAAGTTGAACCGTGGCCGTGCCGTACTCGTACCTCGTCGGTGGCCCGCCAACGGGCCGGGCGCGGAAGGTGGCCGCGGTGTGTGTCCGTTTTGCCTAGCGTACCTCTCCGATGTTGCTGATACCATGGTGTCCGCAACCGACACCTAACCTGTGACACAGCGGACCAGTCCTAGGCAGGCATGCTAGCTTAGGGGGCATATCGCTCCCATCGTTCCGGTTCTTTTCGTTGTCCAACATGTTTCGGTTTGCGCCACCTTTTGCCGCCGTGTGTGCATCGGGTGGCCGCAATATCCCACACCGTATATACACACAGTACACTGATCCAGGTTAACCAACAACCCTGGGTTTGCGGTTTGTTTCCTAGCGGGGAAAAAATTCAAACGGCGCAGAAATCGTTTCCTTCGGCGCCAGCAGCAAGGAATCACTACTGCGGACAACCGGGATTATGACGAGGGGCTCCAGGAGTTTCTGGAAGAACAAATTCGCACCTTGTTCGACGGCATCCCGTTTTTACGTGCCGTCGCCACGCGCGCGGGGTGTTCCAATGTGGATCCGAAGAATATCATCGAGCCTCAAAATGCCGAACCGGTGAGTGGCGCGTACGGCGCCGTCACACGAGGTTGCACACTGGACCGCACGGACCTGGTCGTGGTCAAAAGGTTTTGCAAAACCTCGGAGCTACAGCCGCACCCCAAGACCAACGGAAACCTCCAAAGGAAGGCAGCGCCCACCCAGCCGCCCAAGGAGTTCAAGCGGTGTGCGCAGGAGCTAGTCATGACAAAACTGGCGTCGGAAGCAGCACCCACTTACGTCGTGCCCTGTACACGGTGGGGTGTGGAGACCAAAACTCGGCTAGCGCTGCGGGTCGGGCCAGTTCCGATGCTCGTCATGCCCGATCGCGGCCGGACGCTATGGGAATTCATGCGGGATCCGCCTGAGGGTGACCTATCCTTGGAGGTCAAGCTGCTACTTGCCAAGGAGGTGCTGAAGGCGTTTGAGCAGTTGCACTCCAAGGGTATCGTACACGGCGACGTCAAGGGTAACAATGTGGTCGTTGCCGAAGCGCTGCAATCACCATATCCCATCACGCTGCGAGTCATCGACTTCGGAGTTGGCTGCGTCGATCGAGAAAACCTGAAGTCTGCGCATGACGAGCGTCCTCTCGGTCGAGAGGACCGCCGTTATCTTGCTCCTGAGCACCGGGATCCCGGCCCAAGCAGGCCAGGAGACATGTGGTCTGTGGGTGGACTCCTGGTCCAGCTCTTCCAGCACCCGCAGGCTGGTGGCGAACGTCACCAATGGGACTATATCCTAAGTCAAGCGAAACCGCAGAATGGATTCATGAAGCATGCACTCATGCAGCGCCTGAAGGAATGCTTCAGCGTAGACATGGCCAAGCGTCCGACAGCCGCGAATCTGCTGCGCACGTTTGACAACACTAGGATCCAGACCGTCGGTGACAAAGGCTTTCCGCCTCGCATTGAGCTGGCTGGGTGATTTCCAATAGGGCCGACATGTGAACTTGACAAATGTATACATGTAAATATAGCGCCGACATTGCCGTAAACAAATTGGTCCATGTATGTATTCCTATCGCATCACGCATAACGCGCTAGACACATACATGCATTTGCCTACCGGAGGTCACGCTGGGGGACATACCGTCGCCAGCTTGGCCTGCTTCCGGTTGGTTGAAGTGTTTCATTTTCGTGTTCACCGGGTTACATTTTTTTAATGTGTTGAAGCCTCTGCGGACCGTGTAGCGCGTGCGCTGATCGCCAACGGGCCGGTCGCGCAACGATGCGGCGGTTATGCAAGCCTCTTGTCCCTGTTTTTTTAAGGGTGATCTTCATATAAGCCGGAGGTCACGCTAGGGACATACCGTCGCCAGCGTGGTATGCTTCTCGTCGTTTGAAGTCTTTCATTTTTCGTGTTCACCGGGTTGCATTTTTAATGTGTTGAAGCCTCTGCGGACCGTGTAGCGCGTGCGCTGATCGCCAACGGGCCGGTCGCGCAACGATGCGGCGGTTATGCAAGCCTCTTGTCCCTGTTTTTTAAAGGGTGATCTTCATATAAGCCGGAGGTCACGCTGGGGACATACCGTCGCCAGCGTGGTATGCTTCTCGTCGTTTGAAGTGTTTCGTTTCGTGTTCACCTACACATACATGCATTTGCCTACCGGATGGTGACCTTTTGCAAGGCTAGTGTCCAGCTTATTATATGCAAGCGTCTGCCTCCTATGAATGGTCTACCTCATCATTATTGTCTCTAGGGGTCTTGGGGTTCTTTCGTATGTGCGAGCTCGTATAGAGAATTCCTATCCGGTAATGTCACGAGCCACACCGGTTAACACACAGGTGCACGGAGGGTTTCCTATGGGGGGCATATTGTTCTCGGGAGGTTTGCCGTGCTCGCCATGTATATACTCCTGTCGTTTGCATGCAACTACATGTTGTGCGCTTCCCGGTGGTATATCGTTGCTGAGGAAGTCACACGGTGTTCGTGTTGCGTGCTGTCGCACAGATGTTCCCCGACTGCCCGCCCGAGGTTGCCCACGGCGATGACGATGCATCTAAACAAGTCGAGGAAGAACTACTAGAGGATCATGTCCATAGGATCCCGCCTCCCGACACCGTGAAACCAGTCGGGCACAACGATGCAGGCTTTCTGCCTATTATGCCAAAAAAACTGGCACCTGATGACCTGCGCGACTTGCCATGGTGGGCGTATCTGTCTGATCGCCCTCCCCCGGCAGAGGGCACCGTGGAAGACGGGGAGGCATGCACCTTCGATTGGAAGTGGTCCGTGCAGATGCTGGATGCGGCCTGCTCGGAGGTCGTCCTGAAGGAAATCATTGACATTTGCAACCGGCACCTGGATGCCAGTGCCAGTTGGAAAGAGCTGTATGGTACGTGGCACAAGGATACATCTGAGCAAAACCTGCTTACCCTCCGGGAGCACTACGCGCTGTGGCGCAAGGGAGTGTTGAAGCCGGTTGTTCAGGTGTCCAAGGAAGGGACAGCTGGCGTTACAATGGAGGACAGTATGGGCGACCCTCGTGACTGGGTGCAAGTCGTGGATGCCTCGATGATGCGCGCGACCCAGGAAAAAACGGAGTGCGAGGATGAGCTCGCGCGGCAACGTAGTGAGCACACGGACGGGTTTAATGCTATGCTCCCCGTGTTCATGACGTATGTGGTAGACTACCAGTTGCTGAAGGCTGAGGTCCTGTTCTCTCATAAGGAAATCGGCGCGGACTTGACATCCGGATCTCACCAACTGGGTGAGGGCGCGCGCTATACCATACAGGCCGACTGGCATGTTGGGCACTGGCTATTCCCATCCATCTTCACCACCGTGAAGCATGGCCTTGTGGACGACAGGCTGCGGTCTGGGATTTTTGAAGCTACGGGAATGGTGGTGAAGCGGACCTACGACAAGCCGTCGCCTCTAGGGCGGGACCTCGAGAGCTTTATACAGTTCCTTCACACCGATACCAAGTTTCCCAAGGAAGGCAAGGGATCTTGGGGCTGGCCGGATTACGACGTGTTCTCATGTGGCCTGTTGCTGAGGGCCCAATGCCTGACGGAGGTGCTACCCGAAACGCAGCGGGCCTGCCATTGGGACAGGTTTTGCTCGATGGATTACAGCCTCGTGGTTCAAAACTCCAGGCATGGCGATCCCACTTCGGCTCCCTTCCGTCGTGTTCACCTCGGGGGTCCCATGGGAACACTGTGGTTCTGGCCAGCCGACCGCATGGCGCACCGCGGTATTTCTCCAAGTGGGCGCCTCCCGCTCGACCGTACTCGTCCTAAGCAGTTCTACTTCGTGATCTACTCCGCAGCCAGAGTGCGTACTAAGGGAACCATTGACCTGAATAACGCGGTACTCGGCAGCCCGCACAGTGTCATCTCGCAATATGGCTTGGCGTGCCGCATGACGTGCGTCGCGTGTGGAGACGAAATACGATTTGCGGGAGGCTACGACACCTTGCCAGGTGTTTGGGCGTGTTCCCTGTGCAGATCAGGCGTTATGGGTTGTGATGCTCTGCGTACTATCGGAGCCGTGATGTGTGGTCCGTGCCAGCGTGTGCGGCGCGAAGCTGAAGTCCGGGCGCCACTATCCGCGCATGAGAAGCACCCGGGGCAGGCGGCCACATTGGCCGATTACTGCCAGTTAGACGAGGCCGAGGCGAAGCTGCATGCACTCCTGAATGTGGAGGACCTAGGCCTTGCTTGGAACAAACTCCGCGGGGTGCTCGGCGCTGAGGCGTGGGGACGCGCGGATGCCACGGTGAAGCACAGGATCGCCAACCTGACTTGGGGTGACGGTGAACATCCAACCGGTGAACGCCCGCCGGCGCGGCCTTTGCAGGACTCTGGCGACGGCATCACTGCTCTCTGGGACCGACGGGCTACCCGTGACGATGCATTCTCATCTTTTGACGATCACCAGTTGTACCGGGAACTGGGTGTCTGCTGCCCGGGCTTGCGTAGTGTCGTGTTCGGTATGCTTACCGCGTTGAACGCGCAGCGCCTGCGGACAGCCGGTATTCCTCTTGGCGCGGACAAGTCCTACAGGAAACAACACCTGTTCCATACGGACGCGGAGGGCGGGCTGCATGTGAACATACGTGTTGCTGAACTCTTGCAAAGTCCTGATCAGCTGGACCTGGGTTTCGCAAAGAAAGTGGCTGCGAAGCTGTCGCACCGATGGGATCCCGGACATGCACGATCCCTCGTCGTGCGATGCGATTGTGCATACGAGACTGGTGGAGATGCGTCGCGAGCGATGCCCGGCAAGTGCATCGTGCGGGCAAGTGCACCCCATAAAGACCATGGGGAGTACCGCGTGCGTGCTCTGGGTGCGTGCCGTAACCAACAGAGAAGCAAGGCAGCAGCCGAGCCTTCCATGGATCTCGCTTCTGAGGAGGCATTGCGAGCGGCAACCGCAAACGGTTTCCAGCCAAACGCTGTTCCGCCAAACTTTGCACCAAACTTTGCACGTGTTTCGTTCGGTACCGATGACGTCATCCTGATGCCCACGGACCCCCGGGGGCGTAGATTGGAGGCATCCTTCGACCATCCCGACGAGATTTTCCCTGATGTGCTGCCGTTAGCACGTCGCGTGCTGGCTCACGTGCATTGGCCGCTCGAGGGTAATGCAGACCGTTTTACTTCTCTCGCGGAGTTCGAGCAGGCCTTGGCCAAACACGGCCTGCGACGAGTCCAGACAATAGGGGACGGCAACTGCTGGCTGCACGCCTTGGGTGTACACATTCCGGAAGTGCTTGAACAGGGTTCCTCCGTGAAGGTCCTAACAATGAACTTCCGTAACGCCATCTGCGCGTCGTACGATTGCAATCGGCAGCTTTACCCCCCCGGGATGCTGGACGTTATTCCTGATGAAGGAGCGCCGCCAATGCGCAAAATCCTGCTTACTCCCCAAGCATACAACGAACCGCAGTTCCTCCATATCATTGCGAACATGCTTCGGCGAGTTATTCAGGTGTACACTCTGTGGCCGATGGTCGACGTGCCAGGGGTGGGGTGCAATGTTCCCACCGATACCGATGCTCTGGCACAATACTTGCCGCCTTTCAGCATGAAATATATTTGCCCACATCCGTCACTGGGCTTGGTTAGCCGTGAACCGGTACGAGTCGCCCATTACGTTCAATTTGATAAGTTTCCTGGACACTACGAGCGGATTCAGGCAATTCCAGATCCAGGTAGATACCCGTGTACACACCGTCGTGAGGTGCTGTTTTCGAATTGTCTCTAGGGGTATTGGGGTTGCTTTGGTATGTGCGAGCTCGTGTAGAGATTCTTTACCTGGTAATAATGTTACGAGTCACGCTGGTTAACACACAGGTGCACGGAGGGTTTTCTATGGGAGACGTATTGTTCCGTGCTCACCTTGTTGGAGGTTTACCGTCCGCACCTTGTTTAGACTCCTGTTGCTTGCATGCGACTACATGTTGTGCGCTTCCCGGTGGCATATCGTTCGCCAGGAAGTCACACGGTGTTCGTGTTGCCCGGCAGCACAACATGTCGTTGTAGCCCGGCAGAGCATGTACGGCCTGGGGTTGCTTACCTATGCATGTGATGTGTGTATGTACCAGAGGGAGCCATGGACCACACGCAGTAGTGTGCAGTACCCGGTGTGTCGCTCGTTACGACAATGGTTGGTGGTGCCGGTGCCGAAGGACGGAAAATGTTTCATCTGGGCCTTGGCGATGGCTGTCTACGGCACTCGGGATGTGACTCGTGGAGCCGTGGCGGTGATAGCGGCTCGCATTGCCTGGGGTCATACGCAGACCGGCATCCGGCACGAGCAACAACGCCAACTGTGCGAAGAATACAATTGTCACTGGGGATACTTGACGGGCAGCACACTGAGGATCTACTCGGAATGTAGATATGAGAATGTCCTCCCGCTGAGCCTCAGCACACCTTGTCACGTAGACCTAGTACAATTTAGAGGGAAGCGACCCTCCTTGTGTAGGATTTCCGAGCTACGTTCAATCGGGATCTCGGTACAGTACACCTGCTCAACGGATGTTGAAGCTTCCATCGATCTAACCATCTAATCATCGTAAGCTCCTTGTTATATGGAATGTTATATGCTGGCGTGAAGCGATTCCAGAAGCTACTTGTTGCCAATCCTTTTGGGGACCCTTGTGGGGATCCCAAGTTCCCAATCCTTTTGGGGACCACTCGAGGGCACCTTGCGTGTACCGATTACCCGCTCGCTGCCTTGTGCCCGCCGGTACACTTCGTGTTAGTGCATTCCAGCTCCCTATGTCATGGTGATGGTCCGTGCACGGGGCATATGTCGGGATGCAGGTCGAGTGTCACACATACCTCGGTAGAGTGGGCTTGCATCGTTGGCAACTCATAAAACTGTGGGGACAAGAGGGTAGAGCCCAGCATGGCTTTTGGCCAGAGAGTGATTCCGACAGCTTCGGGGAGCACGCCCTTGCACTGTTGAATGACGTCTACGGTGAGAGTCGGCTACAGCATGCTCGGTATGCCATGGTCGGCGAGTGTCCTCTGACACCGGGAGCAAGCTACTTCGAGTTTGCTGGGGTGCCCCGTCCGGGTTGGGCGGTCCCTGAGTTTGGCGAAGGCTTGCTGCGTATACGTGTGTACACCACCCCCGTGGACGGCGGTGACTGCCATGGATGGTGGGGTGAGGTAGTGCTCGTCCGTGGTCCGTGGGCACACCCATGCCTTCACTACACTAACGCCTTCCAGTCGTTTTTCGCTACCAGTTTGCACCGTGACCTCACGGATGCCCCCACCGTTGCCAGCCCCCTGCGGTTGGGGCTGTCTCGAGGGTATTGACACCCACCCAGCTTGGGGAACGTGTGGACGACGTGAATACTGTGTACTCCGCCTTCATAGCATGGCGTGGCTACGTCCGTCTTGTATGCTGTGCCATGTGCGGCCTGCTGGCTGCTAATCGAAAGTGGTGCCCGTGCCGACGTGTAGCGTACTGCGGCCCTAGCTGCCAGCGTGCTCACTGGAGAAGCCACAAGCCAGAGTGTGCGTGGAAGACGACGGCCGACAATAGCCAGGGAACTCGACCGGGCCTTTAGAGCAGCAGACTGGCATCTTACCACTTAGGAGGACCGCCCCCTATCTAGCTGTAACAAAACACTTTTATATGAAGATAGTAATCTCCATTTGCCTGGTGGCCGTGTGCTGCCTACTCCATGATGTTCCGGTAGCGATGGATTGATGTCTTGCGTGATTCGTAATATCCCTGTGCACACGGATGTCATGGTTTTGCGGTGATAAAACTTCGTTATGATAAAACTTCGGACCCGCTGTATTGCATTGAATTTACCCGCTCGCGCTGGGGTGTGATGTAGGATCCGTGCATGATCTCCGCGATTGCATCCAATTCGGACGACACACGCCTTTGGGTTGATATGACAACATACTTGCAGCGAGTCGGCCGAACGTTCGTCAGAATCCGCCGAATGCGCCTTGCACGTCGCGCGGTGGGGAAGCACATGACACTCCTGTTTCACGGACACACGTGGTTGGACAACGGACACACGTGGTTGGACACACGTGGGATGCCAATTAACAGATGGGGGCTTCTGCGCACACAAAACGCAGCCCTAGAAACTGCGGAGAGGTACCTGTTGAACGTCCCGCCTAGGTTGGGACCTGAGAACGCCGCGCGCCTTATGTTGGGACAGCGTGTGGGCACGGTGTGTTCTCGCGAGGGGCTCCTCCCATGTCGGCAAGGGTTGTTCCTGGCCCTTGTGCTGACCACGGTGCGCACGATATTCCGGTTTGTACACGATTGGCGCATGCAGGGTGAGAGATATGGAAACATCATTGTGTGCGGTGTGTTGTACCCTCGGTGGTCGCGCGAAAGTCATATCATCAAGAAGTTCCTGAAAATCCTGCGAAACAAGGTGAACAATTGCCCAAACACGTGCTATTTCTCACCCATGCAACTGAAGCAGTTGCAGGCCAACGGAAAGGGACTGACCGCGCCGCATGACATGCACCGGGAGTACCAGGACTTATTCGTGCAATACGCGGGTGAGCACCCGGATCTTACCACGGATACCGACACCCATCACCTTGCATGTGCCTTGTTTAGTAGGAACGGGCGTGGCAGATGCGCCAACCTTATTCGCCCGGTCCGCGTGCAACCATGTTTGTGTGCACCGGCAGGGAATGGCCACACCTACTAACCGTAGGGATGAATGCTACTACAACCAGGTATATATGTATGCACTGCTGTTAGTTTGTTGGTGTCTGACAGCGAAGGGTCTGAAAAAGGTTCCGTGTATCTTCAAGAGGAAGATGGGAAGATAGTGAAAGAGAGTCTAGTGTGTGGCATCTCGGACTTTCACCGAGAACCTCCAAACCGATTGGTTTGGCGCTCTAGAAGTTGAGCTAATGCCACTAGAAACTATCAAACTGAAAAAACTGTAGCCTACATCGTAGGGTTGCGAAGTGAGAACCCATTTTCCCGATAAATTACTCAAACCATACGAATAGAAGCCACATCATTCGTATGGTTTGAGTAATTTATCGGGAAAATGGGTTCTCACTTCGCAACCCTACGATGTAGGCTACAGTTTTTTCAGTTTGATAGTTTCTAGTGGCATTAGCTCAACTTCTAGAGCGCCAAACCTATCGGTTACTTTGGAGGTTCTCGGTGAAAGTCCGAGATGCCACACACTAGACTCTCTTTCACTATCTTCCCATCTTCCTCTTAAAGATACACGGTTTTTCAGACCCTTCGCGGTCATCTCCGGTTGGTGTCATTTCATACGCGGGGAGGATGCACCGGTTGCCTAAGAT
>LGRX02030379.1:0-12310 GCA_001247695.2 Cymbomonas tetramitiformis
CTGAGTGGCCCGCGCGAGGCCGGAGGTGGAGGTGAGGAGGCTCCTGAGTGGCCCGCGCGAGGCCGGAGGTGGAGGGGAGGAGGCTCCTGAGTGGCCCGCGCGAGGCCGGAGGTGGAGGTGAGGAGGCTCCTGATTGGCCCGCGCGAGGCCGGAGGTGGAGGTGAGGAGTCTCCTGATTGGCCCGCGCGAGGCCGGAGGTGGAGGTGAGGAGGCTCCTGAGTGGCCCGCGCGAGGCCGGAGGTGGAGGTGGGAGGCTCCCGGAGTGACCCGCGCGAGGCCGGAGGTGGAGTGTGTGGAGTGTTTCCTGAGTGGCCCACGCGAGGCCGGAGGTGGAGGTGTGGAGGCTCCTGAGTGGCCCGCGCGAGGCCGGAGGTGGAGGTGTGGAGGCTCCTGAGTGTTGTCGGGGTCCCAGCATACCTCATCCAAGAGGTCCTTTGTCTTCTTAAGCGCGATTTCTCCGCTCTTCCCTCCAAGATTGGTCTCGAGCCCACTCAGCTGAAAAAGGAGCACGCTTGAGGTTAGCAGGGAGGGAGAGAGCCGGAGCTGCGAGGTGCCTTGTAACTGAAAACGAAAGTCTCCCCTTGTCTGCGCAAGTATGATTTCTCAAAGTATGCGAAGTCTTATTAAGATCACAGGGCGGCAAAGATACAAAGAGTGGGTGCACAGGAAAGCCTTTCGGCGGGGGTCACCGCAGATCGAAGTTGTTCGATACATTGTAGATAGGAATCGAAGTCTCCCCGTGGCCCCTCCTTTATTCGTGTATCAAGCTGGGAAAGCCAGATCACCGGTAAACAACTCCATCAGCACGACCGATGGGACTAGTAGGGACACAAGAGATTGCCAAGACTTGTTTCTAAGTGCAGCATGGAGCGAGTCGCACTTGCAAACATGTCCTGGGCCATGGTTTGAGTGGTCAGTCCGACTGCGTCAAGTTTTCACAGCGTATCAAGTCCTGCTGGAGCCTGGCGAACCAAGCGCCTCACACGAAAATACGTTGTGCCTTCTTATCCAACCAGACCTGGCAGGTTTTGAGGCGTGATGCAAACTACAATAGTTTTTCATACAGCCTAATGGGATGAGGCTTTGAGAGAGATGGGACTTTGGCTACGGTAATTCAAGCAACAGCACCTGTCTGTAGACGTCAAATTTGTCCAGCATGTCTCGCACGCAGCTTAGCGTCAGGTTTAAGTTATCTTGCGCACGGCTTAAGGACTGCAAGGATACACGGAGCGACCATGATCTTGAGGCGTTCGCAGGCATACCGAATATCATACTGTTAAATCGTGTTGCTCTATAACTATGGCAGAATTGCAGGATATCCAGAAAACTGAGACAGTCGGAGCGCTGAAGTCTTAAAGAACACGCCTTAACGCTGGAGGGCGTAACAGCATGTTGCTTTGCTTACTTGTGTCGCAACGTCACCTGAACGCGGCTTTGAATTGGCAGCAAAGTTTTCTCCAACGCTGCTGTCCGTTCGTCGAACTTGTCGAGTACCGTTGATAACTCATCAGTAATTTCCTGTATGTAGAACCATTCCAATATTTGCGCTCCAAGACTACTCCACAGCCGCTCCAGGTCGGCCAACACAAACCCTATTTTTCCCCTACAAAGCTCAAACTGAAAGTTTGGAGGGGAAAACAGCTGTGATGGGGCTTTCACTGCGCAAAAGAGCATGTTTAAAAAAAAAGAGTGCTAGCTCCCACGTGCCGTCATCCTGCTCTGATATCAAAAGATTGTGTTCGTGGCTTCGCAGCTGTCAGGCCATCTAAACGCAGGTATTGAGGCATGTCACCTGGCTCCGAGCTAGACTCGATCTCAATAAATCTGCCCTTGCGCAAAGGTTAGCAGTCTGCGCCTTATACGACATCCTGGAGGGTATGTTAAGGTTTAGCCTCCAGCAGTATTTCTCAGGGATGAGATCCAACACGTCATAGACCTACATTGTGTGCAAATCAAAAGGGTTGACTATCCCTTTGGAAGACATTAGAGACTCTCAACGACATAAACACTTCACCTCCCGTTTAAAATCTCTCTCGTGAAAAGTTCTCGCTCCACTTAATATCAAGCATAGGGCAGACATGCCGAGAAATACATGCTCTCGCGTCGTTTTTCCCGGCAAAACAACCAAGGGCCATCTTGAAGTTGGTCACAGTTCAACAGTTGAAGAGGACAGATGGAGAGTTTCATGGTTTCAGAGTAACGCTTCCACACGACATCGACAGTTGGAGAAGATGTTTTTTGAACTGCGACCATCAACCATGGTGTCATTTTCTATGTTCAATTCTGTCCCACCACCCCCCCCTCCCCACTTGCTTCGAGCACTCAAGTCCCAAGCCCCCCACCCCCGCCCTAGCCGTCAAAAGATAGTCCCAAGTTCCCCCACCCCCATCCTTGCGCAGTAAATCAAGTCACAAGTCCCCGCCACCTCCCCAAGGTTCCCCCCACCCCCACTACAAACGAATGTCGGACCGCAAGGCTCGAACTTGCGTTTTTTATGGGGTTGTTGACAAGGAGCGGTATCGATATTCGATATTTTCGATACTATCGATTAATCGAAGTATTGCTATCGATCGATACCTTAAAAAACTGTTATCGAAATATCAAATATTGATTGATACGCTGACTTGACCTATCGAAATTGATTGATACCTCATAAAACACTTATTGTTATTGATCGATGAGTTTAAAATACAAGTCCACCATTGGCAGTTATCGAAATATCGATATATCGATATTGGAACCCTGCTACCTGGTACTTTCATTGGCCCGTTTCTTGGGGGTGCAAGAGGCACGTGGCGGAGTCCTGGACGCTTGAAAATTGGTCAGCGCCAAGCGAAGGTCACGAATTCACCATAAATTCTGCAACCTATTACCTTGAAGCCATCAACCTAAGAAGTCATGGGTCGTCGCGGTCCTAAATCCGCTTGTAAGCGTGCGCACCACTGCAGGGGTGGAGCGTACATTTTCCAAGGTTGGTCGCATGCACTCAGATTTAAGGAAGAATCGGACTGAAGGGACCATAGAGCATTCTGATGAGAAGTGAGATTCTCGGGCTGGTGGGGGATATATATATATAGAGAGAGAGAGAGAGGGGCAGGTATATATCTATCACAGAATGCACAGTCTACTGGAATATCCCGGTTCACGGGTATCAGGCAGTCCTGGAACCAATATAGATAAACTCGTATAAGAAATAAACCCTAAGCTAGATATACCCGGAACGGTCACGGAGTCGGAACGGTCTCGGTCCTAGCTACCTGTGACACCTTGATGTGTCACAGCACGGGCTTACGGATCAGTCACAGGTCCAGTGTTGGCTACCTAGGAATCTGCCATAGGGGCCTGCACCGGGACTCCCGGTCAGGGCTGCCTATACAGATTTCAGCACACCACCCCAACACTGTGGGTGGTGACTGACAGGTAAGTCAGAGATGTTGAGATAAGTTAGGGCAGGAGCTAGGGTGACAAACCTAACTGCCAATCCAAATGTGCTATTCTGATACACAAATTGGAACCCTCTAGCCGGCACAAGAGCAGAAACATACAGGCACGCAAGTCCTGCTAAACTACTGAAAAGCATTGTGGCAGCAAACCAGATTGAAGATTGTAGATGTCAAAGCAAAGCATAAACCAAATTGAAGATCATGTTGAGGTCAAAGCACATCTCAGTACACCACCAGAGTGGTGCACTGCCACAGCCATAAGGAAAGCTACTCGGGGTCAAAGTCCAGAGGAGCACCGTCACCACAATGTCCACGGTGCTGTAGTAGCTTGCAACACTGCTCTCCAGTGGGTCAGGCGGCCGGTGAACCACCGTCGCAGCACCCCGGGAGTGCAGTACTGCATCCAGAGTGACGGGGTCCAGCTCGGATATAACGGGGTAGATGCATAAGTCTCCCTTGCACAGCACAGGCTGCGGTGCAGCCCGACCCGATACCTGCACAGAGTCGATGTCATTGGCCGCCGTGTAGGCGGCAGCCCCCACTCCCATGATCGAGATCAAAAGAAAGAGAGAGACAAAGTAATGAAACCCCCACGGGCCCGCGTGTGCGGGGAAGCCCCATGGCGGCTTGCCACATCCGTAGGTGCGGGAAGCACCACCAGACACGTGGCACAGGCACGTGGGTCGCGGGCTCCGACGCATGATTTGCCGAAACGGCCGGAGCCCGCGGCTTCACGATGAAGCTGCCGTCGGCGAGGTCCTCGTAGTCGTCCGTGTCGTAACCCGTGAGATCAACCTGCCCGATAGCGGCGTGGTTCACGGTCTGAACGAACCCAACGAATTCACCGTCCGCGTCCGTTGTGGTGGTTACCCGCGCCGATTGCAGTGGCGCGGGTTTCACATCCTTTCCCTGCGAGACAGGCATAGCAGGGGCCGGCACGGCGGATGCCGATGCCGCCGCACCACCTGTCGGAACCTGCTCCTCCGGCGTGGTCCCCGCTCCTGCTTCTCCGGCGGGTCCGCACACCAGAGCCGAAGCCTGCTGCTCGATGCCGTCAGGAGGCGGGAAAGATGCGTGTGTGAAACTTGTGCACCTGGTGATTGGCCGCGGAGTGAACCTCCGCTGCAAGATCGTCGAGCCGTCGGAGAATGTCGTCTCCTACGGGCTCGACGGAAGCCGACTGCTACTCCACCGAGAAGCCGTAGGCGGACACGTCGATGCCGCCCACCGCTCCCGCACAACGTGAATAAGGACACGAATCTGCTGTTAATTGTAAAGTGGTCGTTGATGAGGAAACTGTGAATCTGTTGTCAAAATGATTAGTCGCGAGAAAAAATCACGACGTGGTGAAGTCCGTGAAGACGTGGTAGTCGATAAGGTGACGAATCTTTGGTGATCGATACGTTCGGCGAGATGGAAATTAGGAACTCCAAAAAGAAGTGCCGCCAAAAGAAGTGGTTACCCGTAACCTGATGAGAAGTGAGATTCTTGGGCTGGTGGGGATATATATGGCTACTGCCCGACAGGCCTTGTGAAAGGACTGGAATCTCGTTCAGTCCTATCACAAGGACCGGACGCGCGGGAATTTTTTAACCATCCTCTTGATGCTCCCCCTACGTTTCTAGACGGGTTCAATACACGTGTTGAACACGTATTGGAGGCATATTGGAGGCATATTGAAGACGGTATGCTAATATCTGGACATTCCAATACACGTGTAACATATTGGCCAAACTATTGAACCGCGATCAGCCTGGACACAACGAAAATGAGTATGCTAGCATGGGCACCCAAATGGTGTCAGACTCACCCACTAGCACTTGGTATCATCTAAGGAAGGGTCTAGCGTTATGGGGACAAGTTTTCACGGCATTTGGACGCGTATCGCAGAAGTCGGTTCTGGGGGGCTTTTTGAATTGGGGCCCCGATGTATTGAAATAAGGCAAAACGATTGGAGGGGTGTTCAATATGTCTGCAACCGCCTGCAACACACGTACTGAACATGTGTTGAACACATGTTGAAACATTCACGCATAAGGAATCGTTCAATACATGTGCAATATGTCTACAATCAGATGAATCATTCAACACGTTTGCAATATATGTGTTGAACACATATTGAAACATTCCCTCATGCAGAATATCTTTAGTACATGTGCAATATGTCTACAATCAGATGAATCATTCAACACGTTTGCAATATATGTGTTGAACACATATTGAAACATTCCCTCATGCAGAATATCTTTAGTACATGTGCAATATGTCTACAATCAGAGTGAATTATGCAACACATGACTGCATGGGGTAAAGGGGTAAGACCCCCCTGCTGCTCACATATTGCATAATACTTACAATATGTCCGCAATACGTATCTGGTATATTACAGGTATATCAAATGTGTACAGAGGCACTACTATGCGTCATCACACTTTCTGCAGTACCACATTCCAGTGGGGATGTCGGTGAGCCCTGCGCATCGCACGTGCATAGCCTCTTTGCAGCCTGCCCTCTCACACAGAAGGAGCTCGCCACCGACTCTACACTTCCCGCATGTGTCAAAGTGACCATCACTACCTACGGGCCTATCAACGAGTGCAAGTTTCTCCATATTGCGGTCGCTCGTATCAAGTATCACCGCTGAATCCATGCAGGGGTGTTTGACTATCACTACTTGCGCTTGGACTTGATTGGCCAGTAGGTAGGGCTCTCGGTTGTCCATAGTGTACTTGGAGGTGTCCCATGGGTTGAAGGTGTAGTAAGCCTTGGACACCTTGTCCACGCCGAGGATGGAGTTCTTCAGCTTGAAGCTTGCGATCTGAGCTTCCGTGGGCACGGGTAGCCAATCACACTTTAAAAAAGTGTAGAGCACACCGCCAATGCTAACCCGCAGAATGGCGTTGATGATACCATACCTGCGCACGAAATGTTCAATGTTTTTGTAATATACGTACAACATATCCTCAATATGTTGGGGACGTATTGCATATATGTTGCAGAGATATACGAAAAGGCAAAGAAGCATGCAAACTGGTGGTTGAGGTCGTACCTGTCCTCCCACTCGTCATCGGCATCGGCATCATTCTTGGGGAAGGATGCGCGGACGAAACACTGGGTTGTCACTTTCCCTTTGTCCCCGTCTCTAGTGCGATAGAAGACACCGCCGATGTTCACCTTGTTGTACTTGGAACACATGGGTTCGGGACCCATCATGAGCGACTTCTCGTAAGCCGTGTATTGACGACCAAGCCATCCTTCAGGGTCCTCCAATGGACCGAACGCGATCGCGGGCACGCCACCCACCTCTTGTCGGTACCTATTTGCATGTTTAGAGCGCGCGGCATTCTCCCTGTGATGACAACATATTCTTAGTATACTTACAATATATGATAAACATACAGAAACAAGTTGACAATATGTTGCAGGTATACTACAGATAGTACATGCGTGCGAGCTTGCAGGTTGCACCTCCGCCGGAACAGGTCGTACTCAGCATGTTGTTGAAAAAGCTTTCGGTAAGCGGGAATACTCGCTCGCATCCAGCGGGTCAGTTGGTCAATCTCCAAGGACGTTAGCTCCAATGGCTTGCCCTTGTCCCCGAAGGTAGTGACCACGATGCCGGGAGCGGGGCCCGCCATCAAAGCCCGCGGGACACGGCCGGCAGTAGCTCTTTCTCGGTTCAAGAGCATGGTCAGCATTCACAATACTTTCCAATTGTGTAGCAATCGCTGCTTTAACGGAGTGGACGGCATCTCCGTCGTCTTCTTCATCGAACCCCAAATCCTCCCCACCGCCATCCTTGGTCTCACCATCGGCATCCTCGGTCTTAGGCGCATCGCCATCCTCGTCGTCGGGAACTCCGGCCTCGCCGCCTTGACTCGACACATCCTTGGCTTCCACGTCCTGTTGTGCGTGTACCACCTCGTCTTCTGCGCTTGTCCTCCCGGCTTCCTCAGCATGTTCGCCCTCCTTGTCATCCATCGTGACGTCCACATCCGTATGTCTGTAGGAGAGTTGCAATGCACCTTCAACACGTTGTCAACATATTGCGAATGTGTTGCCACGCAAGCTTGCCCAATCATTCATGGGAGAGAAAGGGCGTAGAGTACCTTAAGGTTTCGCCGCGGTTGCCACAAACTACAGCATCGATTTCTTCAGGGTCCGGTGCGGGTGGCTGGATCTGCCCGTGGAGTTTCCGATGTCGTGTGCGGGTGGCCTTGCTCACCACGTTTCCACGTAGGTCAACTCCGTAGCACATGGCACAATCACATAGAAACCGCCCTCGCTCCAATGTTACGGTGCCCACATTTCGACGATGCATTGCATGGAGCGAGAGCCAAGGATCGGCTTCGCCCGCCGTGTCCTTCACCTCACCCATCTCGGTGTCCTTCGCCTCAGCTGGCTCTTCCACCGGAGATCTGCTTCGCCCACCGCAGTATATCTCCCATACATATTCAATATACCGGCAACGGTTTCTGATATATTGCAACATATTATATCATGAAAAATCAGTATGCAAGTTGAGGTGCCTAAATATTCGTACATACCTCATGGGCTCTTCCATCTCGGCAGCCATGGCATCCGTGGTAACTGCAATTAAAGACCAAACTCCAACCGCACGGATCAAATCTGGCCAATCATTTATTGTCGAAACGCTCCTCCAATGTCGCCCAAGGCACCGAACCTCCCGCACATTGTCTCGTGTAGGATTATCGAGTTGAGAGTCGTCGGGCAGCAGCGAGCCGTATGTAGTCGCCTTGAAGTTGCCATCGTGTACTAGGTAGACAACAGTTTCCATACGGATCGGTGTCAAAATTGCTTGATGAGCTTCGAAGAAGTCGTAGGCTTCTTCCGCATTCGATGGTAGGTTGTCTCCCTCGGGGGTAACGTCAAGTGGAAATTGGTGAGGACTACGTTCCGCGTCAACAGTGACTACATCAATGAATCCAGAATCCCGAAATAGTACCTGCCGTCGTCTAAACCAGCTGAATTTGCCGCCTCGTGCGCCTCGGGGGGCGCCTCGCCCGCATCTCTGCACAATATCGTCCCAACATGTTTCCAACATCCCATCAACATGCTGCAACCATCACGATAGCGTGCTGCAGCATAGTTACGGCTAAAGCAAGTAGGCAAGGAAACATGATGAGATGTATCACCTGGAAAAGCTCTTCGATATGGACGATGAACTAGTCGACATTGAGGATGCCCGCAAGTCAGGCATGCTACTTCCGATGGTCCCATCTAAAGCATGCCCCTCGTGCGCCTCGTACGCCTCGGGGGGCGCCTCGCCCGCATCTCTGCACAATATCGTCCCAACATGTGTTCAACATCCCATCAACATGCTGCAACCATCACGATAGCGTGCTGCAGCACTATTGCAGCGAGCCACGTGAGGAATGGTGGGAGGGAAACCATGCCCCACGAGAGTCCCTTACCTTGCACTCCCGCCGGCTAGTGGAGGGCTCGTGGGTGCCTCAGCATTGGGCGGCGGGGGAGACTCCTTGCTTTGGGCCTCGTACGCCTCGGGGGGCGCCTCGCCCGCATCTCTGCACAATATCGTCCCAACATGTGTTCAGCATCCCATCAACATGCTGCAACCATCACGATAGCGTGCTGCAGCACTATTGCAGCGAGCCACGTGAGGAATGGTGGGAGGGAAACCATGCCCCACGAGAGTCCCTTACCTTGCACTCCCACCGGCTAGTGGAGGGCTCGTGGGTGCCTCAGCATTGGGCGGCGGGGGAGACTCCTTGCTTTGGGCCTCGTACGCCTCGGGGGGCGCCTCGCCCGCATCTCTGCACAATATCGTCCCAACATGTGTTCAGCATCCCATCAACATGCTGCAACTATCACGATAGCGTGCTGCAGCACTATTGCAGCGAGCCACGTGAGGAATGGTGGGAGGGAAATCATGCCCCGCGAGAGTCCCTTACCTTGCCTCTTGCATGCCACGAATCCTTTCGACAATCCGTTGCAAGCAATTAGGCACCGGTGGAACAAGTCGAAACGATTTCCCCTTAAAGGTTACCGTTGCCGGTTCTAGCTCCAAGGTGTCGGAAGGTGGTAACCAAGTCGGCCACGCGGTATTGTCTGGAGATAAATCGTGCGCCAATCTGGAGAAATCGTGCGGGAGCAGTCGCGTTGGCAGCCACTTATGATGCCATACCGTGTCCACTTCCACATAGTGCGCATCGACTTTCCTGTAATGTGTTCCAGGATCCCTACAATATAATCTCAATATGTATGCAACATATGGTAACCATGTTGCATACATGTAGCAAAGAGTCCTGTGAAGCAAGAAAGACACAACCTCAACGTCGAGAAGAAAGAGAAAGGGTGCTACCTCGCGGACAACTCCAGTTCCCTCGTAGATATTGGAAGATGTGGAGGCGCAATCCACGCCAAAATAAAGGCGTTCCTTCTTCGTAATCGTTTCATACTCCGGGTCGCGGAAGCCTTCCGCGGTACTCCAACCTTCCGGGAATATGAGCTTGATATTGGGAGGGGGTTTGAGGGATGTACCCTCCTGAGCATTGGAAGGTTTGATCGGCTCTCGATCGGCTAAGCACCCGCCTTGCGCGGGATTTTTCATCGCGCGCTTGGCTAACGAAGATTGTTGTACGGGGGGGGCCGCCTTCCCTTGGACGAGGGCGGCGGCTCTAGCCGAAGGCAAGCCGGTTCGATGTCGCTCCGCATCACTTGGTGATGATGATTGAGGGGATCGTTCATGGCGAGGTCGCTTTTCACCATGAACAATTTGATCTCCTCGGACCATACTGCATTGAAGTCCCCTTTACCACGCCCATCACCCTTCGAAAATGTACTGCAATTATGCTGTAATATATTGGACATATACCGCGGACATATTGACGATATGCTGAAGGAACTTTCAAGTAAAGCAATAACCCAAAAGTAGGTTTTCGGACCCCCCCACAAAAAACGCACACAAGCTATGTCGCAAAATATAGCTCCTGAGTCCATATAACAAGTCTCACCAGAATTGAAGAACATGTTTTTTCAACTTTTTTAGGGCTCACTTCAACACTTCCGCAGCATACTGAACGGGGGGGCTAAAGGCAGGGCTCAAGGTCTTGAGCCCTCACGTATTGAAGTGAGCCCTCACGTATTGAAGTGAGCCCTCACGTATTGAAGTGAGCCCTCACGTATTGAAGTGATCCCTGCCTTGAGCTCTGCAGGCGGTTGCACGCGGTTGCACGCATATTGACCTTTACAAAAATTTAAAAAACTTTTTAGAGGAGAATCTGTTCAATACTACTTCAATACGGGAGGGCTCACTGCAATACGTTACCGCTTGCAGGCGTATTGAAATGGCGTATTGGAGATGTATTGAAAACTGCTGATGTCAGCTTTGCCAGTGCCACGTCAGACGGATCTTCGCAAAACTGACTTGGCACTTTTTCGACCCATCTCCAATACGCCATTTCAATACGCCTGCAAGCGGTAACGTATTGCAGTGAGCCCTCACGTATTGCAGTAGTATTGAACAGATTGAACGATTTTCGGGGAAACAATTTTGGAATTTTAATTTTTAGGAGAATCTGCACCCCTCGTTCGTGAATCGAACGGCCGAATTCGTAACTCAAGAAGTACCCCCAAAATACTCAAGAAGTCCCCCCGAAATGGTCCAAAATATGTCTGGAAAAACCCTTCACTGGAACTCGAACCCATCACCTCAAGGGTGTGAGAGAGACGCTCGACCACTACACCATTACAATGGATTGGTATCCTTAAGCGTAGTCTTTTTTTGGATTTGTTATCGATGCAATGTCACTGAGAGTCTGAGACATCGCATCGCATCGCATCGTCATCATCGTCGTCATCGTCGATCGTGCTCGCATGACGATGACGAGTCGATCCGATGTGACTTCTGAACGGCAGGGAAAGTTTTTGAGCACTTCGAATTTTCTGAACGGTCAAGTTCAAACTCACGTTATTGCACTCTTCACAGTTCGCCGTCAGCAGTGTTGCAGCAGCCTCACCAGTGAGTTGCGTGCTGTGATATTTTTAATTCTCACAGGTTGCAATATGGCACTGGTTTGCAGTGCATGTTTTGGATATGCGTGTGTATTATTTTGTGTGTGCTTCGCGCGCTCATACTTGGCATGCGTGAAACTTTGACTAGGAGTGAACGGGAAATTCCCGCGAGTCCTTTGCACTCGAAATAGTTGGTTCAAATCCAACTCACTCCACATCCCCCCTTTACTTTCCTTTGCTTCTTTCGTTGACGACTGCTAATTTCTTTCTTCTTTACTAAACGTTAGTTGGTTGGTTTCGTTTTTCAGATCCGCTGAAAACGTTCGCGTGGCGAAGTCATATTAGGTTTTCATCTCGCGTTCATATTCGCATTTATTTGAGGTTGCTCGGTTGTTAATTATGTTTTCAATAAAGGTTTATTTTGTGCTTTTCCGCTTTTTACTAAGTGTTGGCTCTTTACTTTCCTTTTCAGATTGGCTGTTTTCGAGGAGGGCGAAATGGAGGAAATCGACCGCCTCGAGTACAACGTCAACTTCAAGCATCCCTTCAAACATTCTAGGTCGATAAGTCCTTTATGTTTTCAATAGAATATTCTTTTGTGCGTTTCCGCTTTTTTACTAAGTGTTGGCTCTTTACTTTCCATTTTAGATCGGTTGTTTTGGAGCGAAGCGAGATGGAGAAAATCGACCGCCTCGAGTACAACGTCAACTTCAAGCATCCCGTCAAGCGTTCTAGATGGATACATTGATTTTAGGTTGGCATCTTGTAAATAGAAAGTGCACGAGTAGAACATCATTTTGCGTATTGTAAATAGAAAGTGCACGAGTAGAACATTATTTTGTGTATTCGTTGGTATGATAAAATTTGATAGT
>LGRX02030380.1:0-33668 GCA_001247695.2 Cymbomonas tetramitiformis
CGCCCACCGCAGTATATCTCCCATACATATTCAATATACCGGCAACGGTTTCTGATATATTGCAACATATTATATCATGAAAAATCAGTATGCAAGTTGAGGTGGCTAAATATTCGTACATACCTCATGGGCTCTTCCATCTCGGCAGCCATGGCATCCGTGGTAACTGCAATTAAAGACCAAACTCCAACCGCACTGATCAAATCTGGCCAATCATTTATTGTCGAAACGCTCCTCCAATGTCGCCCAAGGCACCGAACCTCCCGCACATTGTCTCGTGTAGGATTATCGAGTTGAGAGTCGTCGGGCAGCAGCGAGCCGTATGTAGTCGCCTCGAAGTTGCCATCGTGTACTAGGTAGACAACAGTTTCCATACGGATCGGTGTCAAAATTGCTTGATGAGCTTCGATGAAGTCGTAGGCTTCTTCCGCATTCGATGGTAGGTTGTCTCCCTCGGGGGTAACGTCAAGTGGAAATTGGTGAGGACTACGTTCCGCGTCAACAGTGACTACATCAATGAATCCAGAAATCCCGAAATAGTACCTGCCGTCGTCTAAACCAGCTGAATTTGCCGCCTCGTGCGCCTCGGGGGCGCCTCGCCCGCATCTCTGCACAATATCGTCCCAACATGTTTCCAACATCCCATCAACATGCTGCAACCATCACGATAGCGTGCTGCAGCATAGTTACGGCTAAAGCAAGTAGGCAAGGAAACATGATGAGATGTATCACCTGGAAAAGCTCTTCGATATGGACGATGAACTAGTCGACATTGAGGATGCCCGCAAGTCAGGCATGCTACTTCCGATGGTCCCATCTAAAGCATGCCCCTCGTGCGCCTCGTACGCCTCGGGGGGCGCCTCGCCCGCATCTCTGCACAATATCGTCCCAACATGTGTTCAGCATCCCATCAACATGCTGCAACCATCACGATAGCGTGCTGCAGCACTATTGCAGCGAGCCACGTGAGGAATGGTGGGAGGGAAACCATGCCCCACGAGAGTCCCTTACTTTGCACTCCCGCCGGCTAGTGGAGGGCTCGTGGGTGCCTCAGCATTGGGCGGCGGGGGAGACTCCTTGCTTTGGGCCTCGTACGCCTCGGGGGGCGCCTCGCCCGCATCTCTGCACAATATCGTCCCAACATGTGTTCAGCATCCCATCAACATGCTGCAACCATCACGATAGCGTGCTGCAGCACTATTGCAGCGAGCCACGTGAGGAATGGTGGGAGGGAAACCATGCCCCACGAGAGTCCCTTACCTTGCACTCCCACCGGCTAGTGGAGGGCTCGTGGGTGCCTCAGCATTGGGCGGCGGGGGAGACTCCTTGCTTTGGGCCTCGTACGCCTCGGGGGGCGCCTCGCCCGCATCTCTGCACAATATCGTCCCAACATGTGTTCAGCATCCCATCAACATGCTGCAACTATCACGATAGCGTGCTGCAGCACTATTGCAGCGAGCCACGTGAGGAATGGTGGGAGGGAAATCATGCCCCGCGAGAGTCCCTTACCTTGCCTCTTGCATGCCTCTTGCATGCCACGAATCCTTTCGACAATCCGTTGCAAGCAATTAGGCACCGGTGGAACAAGTCGAAACGATTTCCCCTTAAAGGTTACCGTTGCCGGTTCTAGCTCCAAGGTGTCGGAAGGTGGTAACCAAGTCGGCCACGCGGTATTGTCTGGAGATAAATCGTGCGCCAATCTGGAGAAATCGTGCGGGAGCAGTCGCGTTGGCAGCCACTTATGATGCCATACCGTGTCCACATCCACATAGTGCGCATCGACTTTCCTGCAATGTGTTCCAGGATCCCTACAATATAATCTCAATATGTATGCAACATATGGTAACCATGTTGCATACATGTAGCAAAGAGTCCTGTAAAGCAAGAAAGACACAACCTCAACGTCGAGAAGAAAGAGAAAGGGTGCTACCTCGCGGACAACTCCAGTTCCCTCGTAGATATTGGAAGATGTGGAGGCGCAATCCATGCCAAAAGGCGTTCCTTCTTCGTAATCGTTTCATACTCCGGGTCGCGGAAGCCTTCCGCGGTACTCCAACCTTCCGGGAATATGAGCTTGATATTGGGAGGGGGTTTGAGGGATGTACCCTCCTGAGCATTGGATGGTTTGATCGGCTCTCGATCGGCTAAGCACCCGCCTTGCGCGGGATTTCTCATCGCGCGCTTGGCTAACGAAGATTGTTGTACGGGGGGGGGGCCGCCTTCCCTTGGACGAGGGCGGCGGCTCTAGCCGAAGGCAAGCCGGTTCGATGTCGCTCCGCATCACTTGGTGATGATGATTGAGGGGATCGTTCATGGCGAGGTCGCTTTTCACCATGAACACTTTGATCTCCTCGGACCATACTGCATTGAAGTCCCCTTTACCACGCCCATCACCCTTCGAAAATGTACTGCAACTATGCTGTAATATGTTGGACATATACTGCGGACATATTGACGATATAATGAAGGAACTTTCAAGTAAAGCAATAACCCAAAAGTAGGTTTTCGGACCCCCCCCACAAAAAACGCACACAAGCTATGTCGCAAAATATAGCTCCCGAGTCCATATAACAAGTCTCACCAGAATTGAAGAACATGTTTTTTCAACTTTTTTAGGGCTCACTTCAACACTTCCGCAGCATACTGAACGGGGGGGCTAAAGGCAGGGCTCAAGGTCTTGAGCCCTCACGTATTGAAGTGAGCCCTCACGTATTGAAGTGAGCCCTCACGTATTGAAGTGAGCCCTCACGTATTGAAGTGATCCCTGCCTTGAGCTCTGCAGGCGGTTGCACGCGGTTGCACGCATATTGACCTTTACAAAAATTTAAAAAACTTTTTAGAGGAGAATCTGTTAAATACTACTTCAATACGTGAGGGCTCATTCTAATACGTTAGCGATTGCAGGCGTATTGAAATGGCGTATTGGAGATGTATTGAAAACTGCTGATGTCAGCTTTGCCAGTGCCACGTCAGACGGATCTTCGCAAAACTGACTTGGCACTTTTTCGACCCATCTCCAATACGCCATTTCAATACGCCTGTAATCGCTAACGTATTGCAGTGAGCCCTCATGTATTGCAGTAGTATTGAACAGATTGAACAATTTTCGGGGAAACAATTTTGGAATTTTAATTTTTAGGAGAATCTGCACCCCTCGTTCGTGAATCGAACGGCCGAAATCGTAACTCAAGAAGTACCCCCAAAATACTCAAGAAGTCCCCCCGAAATGGTCCAAAATATGGTCTGGAAAAACCCTTCACTGGGACTCGAACCCATCATCTTAAGGGTGTGAGAGCGACGCTGAACCACTACGCCATGAGAATGGATTGAATTCGTTGATGGTAGTCTTTTTATTACTTTATCAATGCAATGTCACTGAGAGTCTGAGACATCGCATCGCATCGCATCGTCATCATCGTCGTCATCGTCGATCGTGCTCGCATGACGATGACGAGTCGATCCGATGTGACTTCTGAACGGCAGGGAAAGTTTTTGAGCACTTCTAATTTTCTGAACGGTCAAGTTCAAACTCACGTTATTGCACTCTTCACAGTTCGCCGTCAGCAGTGTTGCAGCAGCCTCACCAGTGAGTTGCGTGCTGTGATATTTTTAATTCTCACAGGTTGCAATATGGCACTGGTTTGCAGTGCATGTTTTGGTTATGCGTGTGTATTATTTTGTGTGTGCTTCGCGCGCTCATACTTGGCATGCGTGAAACTTTGACTAGGGAGTGAACGGGAAATTCCCGCGAGTCCTTTGCACTCGATATAGTTGGTTCAAATCCAACTCACTCCACATCCCCCTTTTACTTTCCTTTGCTTCTTTCGTTGACGACTGCTAATTTCTTTCTTCTTTACTAAACGTTAGTTGGTTGGTTTCGTTTTTCAGATCCGCTGAAAACGTTCGCGTGGCGAAGTCATATTAGGTTTTCATCTCGCGTTCATATTCGCATTTATTTGAGGTTGCTCGGTTGTTAATTATGTTTTCAATAAAGGTTTATTTTGTGCTTTTCCGCTTTTTACTAAGTGTTGGCTCTTTACTTTCCTTTTCAGATTGGCTGTTTTCGAGGAGGGCGAAATGGAGGAAATCGACCGCCTCGAGTACAACGTCAACTTCAAGCATCCCTTCAAACATTCTAGGTTGATAAGTCCTTTATGTTTTCAATAGAATATTCTTTTGTGCGTTTCCGCTTTTTTACTAAGTGTTGGCTCTTTACTTTCCATTTTAGATCGGTTGTTTTGGAGCGAAGCGAGATGGAGAAAATCGACCGCCTCGAGTACAACGTCAACTTCAAGCATCCCGTCAAGCGTTCTAGATGGATACATTGATTTTAGGTTGGCATCTTGTAAATAGAAAGTGCACGAGTAGAACATCATTTTGCGTATTGTAAATAGAAAGTGCACGAGTAGAACATTATTTTGTGTATTCGTTGGTATGATAAAATTTGATAGTCCCATTCGTATTCCTTTCTGCCTAGCTAGATACATGTTAATCGTAGTAAAGATGCTCGAGTGTTCCCTACTATTCTTATTTTGTTTATCTCGCATAGCATACGCATAGTGGAAACATAGTGAACACACCGCATGTTGCAAATGTGCAATATGTATGCTATAGGTCTATAATATATATCCAACATAGGCAACTTTTATTTCAAATACATATGCAATATGTCCACAGTATATATACAACATATTGAATTTGCATGTTCAATATGTATACAATAGGTCCGCAGTATGTATCCAACTTACTGAATGTTCCGTTTCAATATATATGCAATATGTCCGCAATATATATACAACATATTGAATTTTCATGTTCAATATGTATGCAATAGGTCCGCAGTATGTATCCAATATACTAAATGTACCGTTTCAATACATATTCAATAGGTCCACAATATATATACAACATATTGAATTTACATGTTCAATACGTATGCAATATGTCCGCAGTATGTATCCAACATACTGAATGTTCCGTTTCAATACATATTCAATAGGTCCAAAATATATATACAACATATTGAATTTACATGTTCAATACGTATGCAGTAGGTCCGCAGTGTGTATCCAACATATTGAATGTTGACTTACAATATGTATACAATATGTGGGCAATATGTCCGCAACATGCCTTCATAGTGTTTGCGACATGCATGGTGCATGTCTCCAACCCTATACTACACATGTGTTGAAGGCATATTGAAATAACTCTCTGCATCATAACTTCAATATGTCTCCAATACATGAGGGCTCACTGCAATACTATGTTGAACACATGTTGGAGCGCTTGCAGGCATATTGCACACATATTGTAACATTTTTTATTGTATTGAACATTTATTGTCAATACGCGTGCAATATGCCTGCAATATGTGTTCAATACGATGTATTGCACGCGTCCAGAAACGTAGGGTCCTAGTGCCTATCCTCCGGATTGTAGTCTCTTTGGGACCTAAACTGAGTACCCCTTTGCCCGCTTGCCTAAACAATGTCGCAATTTCATGCTACGTTATCAACATTAAGCATGGGTAGCGTTAAAAATCACTAAATTCCAACCACACCACAGTGGTATTTTCGGATTTTGTATACCCAGGCAACTTCAACCGATATTTTGAGGGCGAAGATGACCTCCGATCATTTTTTTGACAAGACACTGCAGAAAGAGCAGCTCGCGAACTTGACAACATGGGTCTCCAAATTTTCACAGGACCTTCGTGGAGGTAGCTAGCGTGAGAAACATTTCGGTCCTTGTGGTAGGACTGGCCTTTTTATTTAATTTGAATTAATTTTACCCCCACCTCTTCAGCCCTCACAAGTGCATGTTACCCATATCGAGTATATCACCCGGCACATGTTTTTAATAAATATTTGAGCACCCAAGGATGATCTTTAAGCACTCAAACATCAACTACATCGAAAAATCGTGGCGGCTAGCCCCCTTTTACTTCGGTCCTTGTGGTAGGAGTGGAGCGTCGGGCAGTAGCCATATATATATATAGGCAGATATATATCTATCACAGAATGCACGCAGTCAGTGAACACTCGCTTTCGGAATACTAAGCAAGGCTCTATATCGATATTTCCGATAACCGATACTATCGATATATCGTATTTATCGCCGATTATCGGATTGCAATATCAAACTATCGATTGTGCAGGTTTTGATGTTCCATATTTTATTTATAACAAATTACATATAAATGCCCAAATAATCGATTATTTATCGATTGTGCCGATTATCGATACCATTTTTCGGATATCGGATAGTATCGATACCAAAAACCAAACCGATATAGAGCCCTGATACTAAGATGATGACATAAAATACTTTAGGGGTTTTATGCATCTGTGTTCCGAGCTACCGAGACGCATGCTACCAACGTGTGACACGGCTCTCCGAAGGAGGACAGCTACCCCCCACTTTATAGTGGGGGGGTAAATCGGTCTACCCGTGACATTCCATCATGGCGAGCATGAACACTGTTGACTTCTGAACATAGATACTAGAATAGTTTAGGAACTTTGTTAGCATGTGTGCACACTGTTACACGCACATTCTCGAGGTTTGGTGGTGTGCAAACCCTAATGGCCCTCCCAACCGCCCCAAAGCAGCCGCGCCTACCCCGACGCGCCCGCCTCTCGGATTGGCTTACGCAGGTGAGGAGCCGCGTGACATCTCGGACTTCCTCGAGGAATTTGCTCGTATCGTTGGTGAGGCTTCTACCCTGCTTGCCTCCCTTCGTCTTGACGAGCGCGAACATGCGCGAGACACACCACCGCCACGGGATGATTTTCCCCGTCGGCATGGGGGCGGTGGTGTCAAATTTCCACCGTCAAAATGGCGCGACGAGCGGAACCGTCGGTCCGACGGTAAGTTTCATGGGATCATGGCCGTGACCGTCGAGGTGGGCTGAAGCATCGCTTCGCGGCCTACCCACTCACGAAGGGCGGGAATTGGTCCCTGACGCATGCCATTCAGGCAGCACGGTGCATTTCCTTCCACTCTGCATCTTCGGACTTCGTTCAGGAGTGCTCCCTGTGCCCTAGACACTTTCATGACACAGCACGTTGCCCGGAGGTGTGTGGTTCGTGTGATGTGGGGCTTCGTAATGCCGCCATGGACTTGGACGAGGTGGTTTCGGCTTTCCAGACAGCTTTCGACGACGAGGACGATAAGGAGTTTGCTCACCTGTGCCACCAGCACGGCCAGCCACTGGTGCGTGACGACCCGGAGCCCTTCACCTACCCGGTAGAGCACGATGTGGGATTGCGTGCTCACTGCGCGGGCTTGAACCGTGGTGCCTCGGACACCGGCATGGGTAGTGTCCTTGCCGACGCACGTAGTGTGTTGGACTCCCTGCGGTCTGCGGCTACGGCTGCACAGGTCGGTGGTGCTGCCACGTCCGGTGTGCAGCCCTCCCTACACCTTGGCACTTTGTCTGTGCCGCAGGTGGTGTGCGATGTGCCACCGCCTGCCAATCACGAGATCGACACTAGGCTTTACCCTGTTTTACCATCGGACCCAGCTGCCCACGGGTCTCCTTTCGAGGAGCCGCTCCGGGTCACTTTTATGGACCAGGTCTTGCCAGCAGGCGGAGACACGGCTCTTAATTTATGTTCGATTGACACCTCTCACGACCCGATTCACCCGGTTGAGCTTTCCGTGATCCACACGTACGGACACCGATGTCCATGCGTGTGGACTATCTATTATTGACCGTCCTTATGGGAGTCCATATGCCGTCCGCACGCACGTTTACGATGTCCATACGCTGTCCTTACGGTGGTCCATACGGTGTCCGTACGTGTGATTATGATGTCCATGCGTCGTCCATACGTTGTCCCTATGGGAGTACATATGCCGTCCGCACGCACGTTTACGATGTCCATGCGTCGTCCATATGCCATCCTTACGGATTTACATACGGTGTCCGCACGTGCGATTATAATGTCCATGCGCTATCCATACGCTGTCCTTACGGTGGTCCATACGATGTCCGTACGTGCGATTATGATGTCCGTGCGTCCTCCATTCGTCGTCCATATGGGAGTCCATATACCGTCCGCACGCACGTTTACGATGTCCATGCGTCGTCCATATGCCGTCCTTACGGGATTACATACGGTGTCCGCACGTGCGATTATGAGGTCCATGCGCTATCCATACGCTGTCCTTACGGTGGTCCATACGTTGTCCGCACGTCCGGTTACGATGTCCATGCGACGTCCATACGATGTCCTTATGGGAGTCCATATGCCGTCCGCACGCACGTTTACGATGTCCATGCGCCGTCCATATGCCGTCCTTGCGGCATTACATACGGTGTCCGCACGTGCGATTGTGATGTTCATACGCTATCCATACGCTGTCCTTACGGTGGTCCATACGCTGTCCGCACGTCCGGTTACGATGTCCATATGCTATCCATACGGGTTTCCATACGGTGTCCCTGCGCTGTCGTGCGGTTGGATAGTGCCTCTGTCCATGCGTATGGACACCATGTGGACATGTTTTCTGTCCATACGGTGTCCATACGGTCGTCCATACGGTGTCCATACGAAATCCTTACGGTGTCCATGGGACATTTTCATATGGACACCACAATTACGCGTCGTCCGTATGGTTCTTACATATGCATCAAGGTTTCGCCAGAAATCTGTTCAGACCGTCCATACGGTTGTCCATATATATGGGTCCTTACGATGTCCATACGCTGTCCATATGCAAATCCACACGGATGAATGGAGCAATAATCCCTAGGGGATCGACGATGACGACAGCTCCGACGGTTATTCTCACCACGGAGACGAGATTCCCTCGGCCCCATCGGCTACACGCTCACGTGTCGGTGTGGCAACATTGCCGAGGGTCTTCTCTTTTGCATCCCTGGCCCTGCCCGCACTCATGTATCTTGCATGTGTATCAGCGGTTCAGGGTTCGGTGGTGCTCGATCGAGCCGCTGACTTCACCGCAGCAGTACATCCCACTGGGGTGACTGCCAACAGTCCGTCTGCCTTGCCGTACACTTTTACTTTCGGCATTCCTTTTCCTTTTGGAGTTTCGGCAGGCTTGGACTCAGATTTTCACTTTTCCGGATTCCTCAATTTGCTCTACGAATCTTGTTCTGGTTCTGGCTTCTGGTCTTGGCTTCTGGATTCTGGTTCCAATTTCTGGTTCTGGACTCTGGCTTCTGGGCTCTGATTCTGGACTGTGGCTTTTGGACTCTGGTTCTGGTTGAACATCTTTGACTCTGACAACATCTTCAACACTGGTGAACTCTGCAGCTTTGTGGACCACTTTGAAAGTGGCTGAGTGGCTTTGAGATTAGCTGTAGGAACTTAGCTTGAGGCAGCATCCTAGCAGCAGTTTTAGAAAGGGACCGCCCTGGCTAAAGCACAGGCCTCCCTCTAGTAGTTTCCAGCTTCTTGCTGTTTGTTGTTTCGGAACACTTTGTCTGTGAGCCGCTCTCTGCCACCTGTAACAACACTATGTACAGTCACAGGGTGGTGTGCTGGATTCGGTGACCCGTAGGTCATAACTTGCTCCGACTCCCGTTAGCTGTACCAGTACTCGTACAATACTAGGTGACAGATACCTAGGTCACATACCGCTTTATATTCGTTTATCTTATAATTAGTTTACACTTGTATGATAATTATTCAGTGACCACCCGATATATTGCGGTACAATATATCTCACAATTCTCGCGTGCCCCTCCAGCATTCTCGCGTGCCCCTCAAGCATTCTCGCGTGCTCCCGACATTCTCGCGTGCTCCTCCGGAATTCTCGCGTGCCCCTCGGAATTCTCGCGTGCTCCACCAGTATTCTCGCGTGCCCCACCAGAATTCGCACGTGCCCCTCCAGAATTCTCGCGTGTCACCCCTCCAGAGTTTGCACGCGGCCCTCCACGCACCGCATGCACAAGCATGTGATTTGAGCGCACTCCGAAGTGCAGCTCGCACACGATTATTGACGTTTGTACGCCGATCTGCATGAAGAGCAGCCGCAAACATACTCCTAGTTTCACCATAATACGCAAGGCCACTCGATTAATGATCATTCAGTTTGCTGTTGCAAATAGCTTTCGAGGATGGCGAAACCGTTGTTGCTTGCTCGCGAGTCCGTGAATTGCCAGAGCGTTGTGCGTGAAGCATCATAGTATAGCCAAACGCGTTGTCTTTGGCGGTACGTACTCCAAATTGCTGGCTTTGATTGAAATATTCTTGTAACTCTTAATACAATGGGCGTTCAGCTAATTATGCTCATATCGTCTTTCGCCTCAATTGCTACTACAGTGTTTTATCACAACGACAATGCGTGACTGGCGCAACGGATCATGACATATATACCCGAAAGCGCCTTCTTTGAACACTACGTGACTAACGGAACTGGACACATATTATATATTTGGAAGCTCGCCTTTTGGATGGCGGCACTTACAGTGATTCGATCACAATTTCGTTAGATATGCGATCGCGGCCCAACGTTAACCGAATTTATGACAACCCCGCCAACGGACAAATAGGTGTCGCGTCAACTCAAAGGAGCACATTTGATGTCTCCTTTGATGTGTTAACGGCTTAATGTATGCGTTTCGTTGGATTGTGACCGATCCTAAGGCGAGTCCAGGATCGTGGCGCACGACGCGTCTTGCTTTTAATCGCCAATCGTCCGATCAGCGTACGCATGTGACGTCGGCCTCATTATCATTCCTTGTCGACATCGTTCCAATGCCATGCGATGTGATAACATGCCATGCGGGTGGCGTCGCGGTACATGTGCGCGACTGCAGTGGCACTATCATCGTTAGTTACGTAGCGTCTGGAATCCGTGAGATCGGAAGTTCGTCCGTGTCGCCCGTTGGGATTCGCGCTTTGCTGCTGTTGCTGCGGCTGCTGCTGATTAAGTAAGGTAATTTGGACCGGTTCCAAATCATAAGGAGCAGAGGTCAATTTGCTTCGGTCCTAAAACATAAAGAGCAGAGGTACATCCAGCTGAATGCTGTGTCAAAAATAAGATAACATCCCGCTGAATGTTGTGTAAAAACATATCATGTGCACCAAGAAATATATGCATACAACAAGCAGACCCTCCGTTTTTATCGTTAAAATGTAAAGAAATATTCGGTCAAAGCTTTGTCGGAACGCTCAGAAGCGATGACGTTGGGATTCTGAGACGATCGAGCGGCAAAACTGAACTCTCAGGGTTTTCGAGTAACTCAACCCTGCATCGCACGGCTCTCCCTAAGTGCGTCTTGTAGTCGCCGCGGCAAACACTGGGCGTGGCATCCCCTTAGTTTATACCCCTTGTGTGTACCCACTGTGTACCCTGGACATTTCTGAGAAAGCTTCTTGAACCGTCCAAATAGCAGGATTTCTTGGAAATGGACGGCTGAACCGGCCCTGATGTTTGTGTGTGTGGGGCGGGCGGGGGGGTGGACTTCGAATCCGAGGCGAAATCGCGGGCGGGGGTGACACGGACACGTCCCCGCAACACCACCCGTCATATACAAGGGGGGCGGCCGTATCCTAGAAACCTTGTAAGATAAGAAATACAGGGGGTAATATAATTATTTGGGGTTGGGGTTGGACTCCAAACTTTCGTAAGATAAAATACCCCAGGGGGTGGGTGTCTTGGCTCACACGCCATAAGATAAGCCAGTCCAGCCGCTATCGTCCAGGCGATTCCTAGCCTAGCAGTGGCCTAGGCGCCTCCTCAAGCGGCGGAGAAAGATGGAAGCGAGCGCATCCGTCCCACCCCGCCCCACACAAAGGCATCTTAGAGCGCCTCGGGGTGGGCGGCACGAGGTGTGTACACATAGCTTTATCAATGGTCCCGCACAGGGTGATGCGCCACCCCCTTGTAGGTGGAAATATGAGGCACTCAGGCTTGGGAAGCACGTTGTGACAGAGGGTGGTAGGGGCTTGGAGTCAGATTTTCAAAGGACCCATGCAGGCTTCCTAGGACGACATGCAAAGGCATCCTAGAGTGCCTCGGGGTGGGTGGCAGGGGTATACACATAGCTTTATGGCCCGCAAGGTGGCACATGTGCCCTCCCCCCTGCAGGTAGAAATATGAGGCACTAAGGCATGGGAAGCACGTTGTGAAGGTGGTAGGGGGTTTTGGGCCAGATTTTCAAAGGACCCATGCGAGGTCATGACAAAGTTCTTTGGGCGTGACGGTGTCATATCTTAATATTGCTAAGCATGGCAAGAACTTACAGAAATATTACTTATAATATTGCGTGGGTGCGACAATTATAATGTCATATGAAACTCTACACTGTTCTCGCAAATTGTGAAATCACGTGGGTGTTACGACAGTCGCCCAATATGTTGGGAGGCATGCTCCATATATCGGGATCATCGCGCTGGTAGCTTCATTAATGGTGAAGTCTTTTGTCTCCGCGTGAAAAGTGACGCTCCCGGACGGTAACAAGCACATCATTTGTTGCATGCATCGACATAATACCATAGTCGCCGCGCTCCATCTGATGCCACCCTCATCGCTAGACCTTTGTAGCACCCGGAATGCGATGCGCTCAGCGTTCACCAGTGGGACTTGCTTGAAAGGCTTCAGGCCGCCCTTGTAAGATTGATAGACCCCGATCGTCTGCACTAACCAGAGTTGGTTTGGAGCTGCGGCTACTAGCCAAAATTGATTCCTTTCCACTGTCACATCGCAAGACACAAACTCAGGAGCGCCCTGCACATGCAACTTCTTCCGATTTTGCCACCTGCCCAAACGTGACTGAGTTTTTTGTGCTCTAACCTCATTCATCTCATTCTGGTATTTCATTCGTATGGCAGTGGACACATCTATTGGGCCCTCATCACTCTGCAAAACCACCTTGGTCTGTTTCTCAACTTTTTCCGACAACCGATTGCAGGCATCACTAATGCTGCCCGACCCCTCCGAACGGTCCACTGACTTGCGCATCTCCACCAACGCCATCATAAATGCCTTCTCATCGATGCTACTAATTGCAGCAATTTGTAAGTCGTTCAAGAACTTGCTCATTGATGAGTCTCCACGTGCGTGTGAGGAACTGAGCGCAACACAACATCCACACCTCAATGATACACGGGGATGCATGGCAGGTCAGAGAATGCGTGCCCGGTGCCGAGGGATGCATGGCAGGTCAGGGAATGCATGCCCCGTGCTGGGGGATGCATGGCAGGTCGAGGAATGCATGCCCGGTGTAGGGGGCTGCATGGCATGTCAGGGAATGCATGCCCAGTGCTGGGGGATGCATGGCAGGTCAGGGAATGCATGCCCGGTGTAGGGGGATGCATGGCAGGTCAAGGAATGTATTCCCCGTGCTGAGAACATTTTCCGCCGCTTTGAACTATCCCGCTCGCGCCGCTTCCCAGTTGCCACAAGGGCCAATGCCACGAAGAAAATGAAGAGCCCCAATAGAGCATTGTATTCGAACATCTTCGCTCTAGGTGTATGGCTGACTAATAAGGTGGGCATGGCGCACACTTGAAGCGGATAACTGACAAGAAGTGAGAAATATATATATAAGGATACATATATATGTCGGGCGCTGAGGAGCGGAACTGTCTCGCAGGGGCAGGTGCTCTCGGATACTAAGATGATATAAAATACTGAGATAGGTGTTTTATAGCACACCATGACAAACGTGACAACGGACACTGGTGACACATCGGGCTGAGGGGTGACAGACAGGAGACCCACTGTGCCCCCCCCCTTACAGTGGGGGTGGCAAGATTGGGCTCCCCGTGACACCACCTCACCCCGTGGGGTTGAGGTGTCACCAGGCAAAGAGACAGGAACAGTGCAGGGTCTAGGAGCCAAACTGGCCCGAGCAGTCCGGCATGTGCCATCCCAAACTGTCCAAAGAGTCTGTCGCTAACTAAATCTAAAGAGTTCGGCTCCCTCGAGGGTCAATCACAAGCCGTGTGGGCATGGCGAAGGGTCCTTTCCGAACTGTGATGTTGAATCTTAATCTTGTTTTGCTGCCGAGCCGGATGTCGATGCACCCTGGAACTTCGGGATCCACGGGACGGAGCGGAGAGCCGGCCAGTCGGCGTCATCGTCGTCCACGGAGGTGTTGGGCATGGGCCCCGGCTCGTCACGATCGAGCAAAGGGCGGAACGGGAATGCGGCCGCGCCATTGTCGCCATCGCCGCCATCGCCGTCCACAGCCGCATGCTGTAACGAAGGTGAGCCACGGCTCTCGGAGGTCCACGGGGGACAAGGGGCTGCGGCAGGAGGCACACCACCGGCGGGCTGAGCCCAGGCAGCGACGGTAGGGCGCTTCGGAGCTTTCGGAGCCTCGGGCGGCGCCCTCGAAGGTGCAAACGATGCGGTGCATGCGTAGGGGCACACCCCCTCCGTGGCGAGGTGTCCATCGGTGACGCCCCAAAAGCGGAAGCATGAAATGCACGGGAAGCCGACCCCCTCCCACACCAAGTGGGGGACACGGGGGTTTTGGGCCGGTTTCCAATCTCCGACGGGCTTGACGATGTTGCCGCGAGTGCGTACGGCGTTGAACGTAGCACCACCGGCTCCGTCCGCCCGTGCCCTGCCACCACCAGCGCCCGAAGATGGAGGAGTGGCTAGGCGGGAGAGGTGCCCTTCGGTCTGCCACACCGTGGCAATGCGGAGGGCGAGGGTGGAAAATGTAAACCTGTGGCCAGCGGCGAGCTCACGTAGCACCACCAGATAAAGTCGGGACACGTGTGGGGAGCTCGCCGCTGACCGGCTGAGGACGTGCTGAAGATCTTGTACACGTCCAGCGTCGTCATAGTTGGGATGAAGGCGGTGATGTTTGTCGCCCAGGACGCGGAGAACCGTGAGCTGCGGGGCGGGGTCGGCGGTCTCGTCAATCTTCGTGTCCCGCAGCTTCGTTCAGAAGCGAAAAGTGTCGGGGTCCGTGGAGGCATCGACATGGTACCGTAGGCGCTGTAAGGCGCAACGTCCATCGCGTGGGTGGACTCGAGCGGACTCCTGGTAGAGCGCCAGAGCCGTACCGTTGAGGACGCCCTTGAGGATGATGAAGATGAGCTCGTTCAGGGCCCAGTGGTACTCAAGGTACTCGTGTTCCAGGTCGAAGAGCTTGTCGTACTCGCAGTGGGAGATGGGGGACAGGACGTGGCGAAGATTACCAAGAAGGACCGCGAAGTCGGTCTCGGAGTCATGGCCGTCGAGCGTGTACCCCTTCTGCGGCTTGAAGCCATGGGAGCGGAGGACTTTTACAAGCTCCTCACCGTAGGTGAAGGCGTAGTCCAATTTTTCGGCGTACTCATACTGTTGTGATGCTCGGACTGGGGTGGACTCCCAGACCGAGGCATCTCGATGAAAATCGGCGGAGGTGGCAGCCAGCGAGATGAACGTCGGCTTGCTGATCAGCGCGGACATGCGCACCACCGGATCGGGATCTTGTCCCGGCGTGCGGGAACCCCTCTGAGGAGAAGGGGCCGCAGAGCCAGGGAGTGCGGAACCTGCAGGGGTGCCAGAAGCAGCCGCGGCGGCACGCGCGGAGCGGAGGGACTCCACCACAGGTCGAGGGCTTCGGCGGTTGGAAACCATAATGACTGGAAGCACGTAATCGGGAATGTTTGAAAATGCGTAAAAACAACCGGGCTCAACTGTAGCCCAAATTGTCCACGGTTTGGTGATAAAATTTTGGACTCGGCCGCGATCTTCAACGGTGGCCGGGGTCTGGTTATAGTCGCTGCCGTAAGGACGAAACAGCTGTCGTCGGTGTGCGGCGGATTCGAGGAAGTTCGGTTCGCCCTCCCAGGATCAAAAGTAAACAACGAGTACCCACAAGTGGTGGCCGATAACCTGACAAGAAGTGAGAAATATATATATAAGGATATATATATGTCGGGCGCTGAGGAGCGGAATTGTCTCGCAGGGGCAGGTGCTCTCGGATACTAAGATGATATAAAATACTGAGATAGGTGTTTTATAGCACACCATGACAAACGTGACAACGGACACTGGTGACACATCGGGCTGAGGGGTGACAGACAGGAGACCCACTGTGCCCCCCCCCTTACAGCAGGGTTATAGAACAGGAGATATATGATAATATATTGACTGTCACTGAGCGGAAAAGGGGCAGTCGTGTCAAGTTGGTGAAGTCTAAAGTTGATAATAACAAATGTTGAGGAGACTTTAGGGTTCGGGAGCCGGTGACACAGTGACACGGACAACACTGCAAGTGACAGCCAGGCGAGGGGTGACAGAAAGGTGCACCACTGCTCCCCCCCATATGGGGGGAAAGTTGGCATCTCCGTCACACCACCTCACCCCGAAGGCGGGAGGTGCACTGCAGGGCCAGCCGGTACACCCGGACAGGCGGCTAAAAGAAATGTTGAATGTCAACTCAAAGAGGCCTTTCTCAACCTAGCTAGAAGCAAATCCATGCTGTGGCGCTAGTCGCATTCACATCTCTAGTCCGATACTTAGGGCTTCGGGAAGTCGCCATGTTCATCGCCGGTGACAGCGGAGGACTTGGGCAACCAAATCGGTGAAGAGCGGAAGGCCGGCCAGTCGGTGTCGTCCTCATCGTCAAGTGCGGCTCCGTAGCAGGCAGGCTCTTCAGGTTCATCGGGCGGCGGGAAGGCGTCCGCATCCTCCGCAGGCACCACCAGAGCGCTGGTGCCGACGGGGTCGATCGCGTTGCCACCACCAGGTGCGAGCTCAGTGAGCCGCACGGAGTGAAATGCAGCAGCCGTCGGGCCCTCAACAGGTGGGGCAGGCGTGTCCACTGCGGGCGGTGGCAACGACATCACAGCAGCGGATGCGTCGAGGGACGGGCGGGAGGCGGCCGGCTTAGACATCTCCAAGTGCTTGTCGTTGGCGAAGGCCTCGATGCACACCCAGGGACACGCACCACGCGTGTCGGGATGAGCGTCCGTGACGTTCCAGAGCCGGAAGCACACGGTGCAGGGGAACCCAGTACCCGACCACTTGCGGTAGAGCGAGTTGGGCGTGTCGGCCACCCACTTGCCCTCCAAGGGCGCCAAGGACTGCTTTTGCGCCCGGAGGGCCATGGCAACGGGGCGAGGAGCGTGATGAGGGGGCTTCTGGCCGCCACCCTTGGGGCGGTAGCCGGAACCCTCGGGCGGAATGTCGGAAGCGGCGGGAGGGGCGGAAGAGGGAGAGAGTGTGGCGAGGGGGCTCTCGTCCCGAAATGCAAGGCGGATGCGGAGCGCAAGGCGGGCAAAGGTGAACGTGGCACCCGCCCGCAACTCCCGTAGCACAACCAAGTAAAGGGGGGCTACGTACGGTGACTTCTTGGCGGACTCGGACAACACGTGCCAAAGGTCCGCAACGCGGTCCGAGTCGCTGTAGTTGGGCTTCAGCTTTTGGTGGCGGTCACCAAGGCGTCGAATCAGGGCAAGCTGTGGGGCGGGGTCCTCGATCTCGGTGAGCACAACCGCCCGCAGCTGGGTCCAGAAACGCATGCCGTCGGAGTCGGGCACGCCCTCGACCTCGTAGCGCAGCCGCTGCAGTGCGTAGCGGCCGTCACTGGGGTGGTGGCGGGCACACTCGTGATACACGCTGAGAGCGTTACCACGAAGTGGGTGGGGCAAAATGGTGAAGAGGAGCTCGTTGACGGTCACGTGGTAAAACTCGTGGTCATGCTCCAGGTCGAGAAGCTTCGCTGCCTCGTGATAAGACACGGGATACAGCACATGGGCCAATCCGGAAAGCAGGGCGTTGAAGTCAACGTCGGCAGTCGCAGTGTCCAGAGTGAAGCCAGCGGGCATCTTGAGACCAGTGGACTTGAGGAAGGACAGGAGGTCGCTGCCGTACTGAAAAGCGTAAGCCAGCTGTTCGATGTACTCATCCTCGCGGCCTTCCTCCACGGGCGTGGTCCCCAACACGTCGGGGTCGTTGAAATAGTCGAAAGCCGTCGGGGCGTCGACCGTTGATGTCGGCTTAGACCGTAATGATGATGTCCCTACAATCCTACGGCGTCCACGGGATGAAACAGGAGTGCTCTGTGATCCTGAGGGCGAATGTGACGGGGTGGAGGCTCCCCGCGTGCGGGCAGCACGCAGAGCCGAACCAAGACCTTCACGTCGGGTAGAGGCCATTGCGGGAATAAAATAACGTTTGACCAGCGGTGAAATCGAGCACACTGGGTGTGCAGCAAAAAAACGGTGGTAGATGTCGAATAAATTTCGGGAGGCGGCACAATGTTGTGTCGGCCGGTGCTGAGGTAAGGCGGTCCGGCGCTGATGTCGGGATGTCGAATAGATGTCGGATAGAGTCGCAGGGCGCGAAGCGAACCAGAGAACAAAAACCAAGCTAACACTGAAGGTGCGTGGGCGATAACCTTATAGAACAGGAGATATATGATAATATATTGACTGTCACTGAGCGGGAAAGGGGCAGTCGTGTCAAGCTGGTGAAGTCTAAAGTTGATAATAACAAATGTTGAGGAGACTTTAGGGTTCGGGAGCCGGTGACACAGTGACACGGACAGCACTGCAAGTGACAGCCAGGCGAGGGGTGACAGAAAGGTGCACCACTGCTCCCCCCCTATGGGGGGAAAGTTGGCATCTCCGTCACAGGGGAGAAGTCCTCTCCGGAGGCCTTTCGGCCAGTTTTCGAGAAAACATCTGTTTTTTCTTGTTTTGACATATTTTGCATACTTAAGGGTCAAAATTCTTTCGGCCAATCTTCGGCCAAACCTCTTTTTGGGACCCTCTCTCGGCCAGGGGCCGGTCAATCGCGACGGGACTTCTCCCCTGCCTTACAGTGGGGGTGGCAAGATTGGGCTCCCCGTGAATAACCCAAAACAACAAACAACAAGGTTTCACCCCAAAAATGACATACACCTCACATACGTGTCAAATATGTATCAAAATTACATAAAGCGTGTATTATGTGTTGTCAAACACAGCAGAAGAAGTGCAGCAACATAGCTTCTTCGTTTACGTTTGCCCATCAGACGTGTACGTTGGACTTGTTCTTGGTATGTCCAACGCTTTTCTTCGCTTGCCCTAAGCCCTCACGTGTCGCATCGCGGAGTCATCGCAGATCAGCAGACGAGAGACGCAAACGCAATGCAGAATCGTGGGAGAATCGAGAATCGGGTGAAGTGAGATTCACGGGGAGCCCAATCTTGCCACCCCCACTGTAAGGGGGGGGCACAGTGGGTCTCCTGTCTGTCACCCCTCAGCCCGATGTGTCACCAGTGTCCGTTGTCACGTGTGTCACGGTGTGCTATAAAACACCTGACTCAGTATTTTTCACGGGGAAGCCGATTTCCCCCCCACTGTATGGGGGCCTGCTTCTCCTTGCTTCACCCCTCACTGTGTGTGGCATGTGTCACACGTGACCGTGTCTCCGTCACTTCATAGCCTTCTCTAGTTAGACAGTCCATCTGTATGTCTTACCAGTTTATGCTATTCCGTTTCCGAGCACCCGGCACTGTGTTTTCTGTGGCATATCGTGCATATATATACCTTATATATATACCCTCAGTTCTCCCTTTCTGTCAGGTTATCGACCCACTTCACGCTAAGTGGTGTTTCGGTAGGCATCAGCTCGCTTTGGTTTTTTGCCAATTCTAAAGTTCCCTCAAAAGTCCCTTTCGTTCCTTTCGAGCCATTGCCAATGCGCTCAATCGCGCCCCCTTACCGCATTTTTCACCTTCCACCTCCCCAACCCCTTCTCATCGACGCATTCGCTCTGGTGGTGCCAAGCTACTTTTGGCTCTGGCACCGCACAGGGGTTGGTTAATTTATCGCCTGGATGCCCCTCGACATCTTCGAGAACACCGCCGCCACCACTCACTGAGAGCACGATCACATCGCAACCGACTGCAACCAACCAATTCTAACCTTAGCCACAATTAGCTTCGTGCAAAGTTTGACCACATCTTGCCAGTTGTTAGCTGGCCGCAATGGGCCCTTCGTGCAACTTTGACATTAAGTGACATTGGGTTTAGGTTTTAGGGTTTGCTTGCTCTGGGATTGCCACTCACACCTTCGAGGTGAGGTGGTGTCACGGGGAAGCCGATTTCCCCCCCACTGTATGGGGGCCTGCTTCTCCTTGCTTCACCCCTCACTGTGTGTGGCATGTGTCACACGTGACCGTGTCTCCGTCACTTCATAGCCTTCTCTAGTTAGACAGTCCGTCTGTATGTCTTACCAGTTTATGCTATTCCGTTTCCGAGCACCCGGCACTGTGTTTTCTGTGGCATATCGTGCATATATATACCTTATATATATACCCTCAGTTCTCCCTTTCTGTCAATTTTATATCATCTTAGTATCCGAGAACACCCGCCCCTGCGAGACTGTTCTGCACACACGCACTCGAGCATATATATCTACATATATATATCTCACTTCTTGTCAGGTTATCGGCCACCACTTGTGGGTGTTCGTTTGTTACTTTGGATCCCTGGGGAGCACGCCGATTCTCCTTGTAACCGCCGCACGCCGTCGGCAACTGACGCACGTCGCCGTCAGCAACCACATCTAGACCTCGGCCACCGTTGAAGATCGCGGCCGCGTTCACAAATTTATCACCGCAAACCGTTGGCAATTTGGGCTGGAGTTGAGCCCCGTTGTTTTTACGCATTTTCCAACATTACCGACTACGTGCTTCCAACTCTGAACAGCAGCGCCCGTACCGTGGCGAAACTGGCTTACCGCACGTTATTTTTGACCTCACCGCCGTTTTCCTCGTCGAATTTCACCCCAATTTGGCTTTTGCATCGCCCGATTTGGTTAATTTTACGAAAAGTTACGTTGTAGACACGCACCCAAACGCGCCCTCGCCTTTCTGGACAGCAGCACTGCTCCTGCAGGACAACTGGCTTGCCGCACGACTTGTTTGACGTCACCGGCGTCTTCCTCGTCAAAATCTACACCAATTTGACTCATCCATCGCTGGATTTGGTTCATTTTTCAGAAAGTTATGTCTTCGCTTAGGAACCCTAACCTCGCGTTCGCGGAATTCTCCAGCCAGCGGTCAGCCACCATGTCCGCTGACCGCCAGAATGCGCGCATGCCCGTTGTTCATTCAGCGTTGGCATCTTTTCGAGTCCGTCGACGGCATCCTGCACCTGGCTATGGTCTGGTGGTGTCTGGTGGTGCTTATGCACCAGACACCAACATCGAGTCTATCGCCTTCGCCAATGACGACAACTCTCAGCACGACGAGTTGCGTCCGCAACATCCTCCGCTCTCCGCTCCACCCTTCGTGCCCCTTGGCCACTGTGTGGTGGTGTGCGGTGGTGTTACGACACCAACCCCACCGATTCTCCCCTCTGCATGCGCGCTCATTGGCGGCAGAGTGGGGGCTCGCCGCATTTTTCACCTTCCATCCCCCTGCCCCCTCTTCGTTGACGCATCCGCTCTGGTGGTGCCAGGCCGCTTTTGGCTCTGGCATCGCACCGGCGTTGGTTGAACGTTGTAGGGATGAGTATTGCCTCACTGGCGCTTGACACATGCGATGAAACGACGCCGCCAGCAAGATTAAGATTTAACATCACAGTTCGGAAAGGACCCTTCTCCATGCCCACACGGCTTGTGATTGACCCTCGAGGGAGCCGAACTCTTTAGATTTAGTTAGCATCAGACTTTTGGACAATTTGGGATGGCACATGCCGGACTGCTCGGGCCAGTTTGGCCCCTAGACCCTGCACTGCTCCTGTCTCTTTGCTTGGTGACACCTCAACCCCACGGGGTGAGGTGGTGTCACGGGGAGCCCAATCTTGCCACCCCCACTGTAAGGGGGGGGCACAGTGGGTCTCCTGTCTGTCACCCCTCAGCCCGATGTGTCACCAGTGTCCGTTGTCACGTGTGTCACGGTGTGCTATAAAACACCCGACTCAGTATTTTATATCATCTTAGTATCCGAGAACACCCGCCCCTGCGAGACTGTTCTGCACACACGCACTCGAGCATATATATCTACATATATATATCTCACTTCTTGTCAGAGATCTGGCGTGGGGCTCTGGGGCAGCGATCCAATATACCTTAAATCCAAGGGTGAGTATGGGGTGCTCCGACTAACGTGTAAGATAGAGATTCCAGGGGGGGCCTGAGGTGCTAGAAACTACCAATAAGATATATTACCCCCCCCATCCTAGCGTGTGAAAATCCATAAGATAAGCCCAAAATACCATGGGGTGAGGAAAATAAAACAGTACCTTAACCAGGGGGGTGTGGTGTTGCGGGGGTGTACACGGACTTGGGCGCATTTCTGATTTCAGCGTATAAATGCAAAAAGGCTGCGAAAAACCTTCACTTCGCTTGCAACAAGGAACAACTAGAACTACAAGAAGTAGTGGAAGTCTCGCTGGGTTGTTGCATGTTGGATGATTTTTCTTGGAAAGGCGATCAGCTTTGGTTCAACAATTACATTTACAAGAACAAAATATCAGTCACCAATCATCAGGTCGACTGTGAGTGGCAACGACGCATAATTATTCTCTGATTGACAGCTACTGATAGTGCGGAAAATACATGCTTTACCTTCTGAACGCGCTGAACTGACAGCATCCGAAGTGATGGATTCTTTCGAGCAATGGTTTCGAGAAGCCGATACCGACGGCGATGGGAAAATATCGGGTGTCGAAGCTGTACGCTTCTACCAGAGAAGCAAGCTGGACAAGGTTACCTTGCGCAAGGTAATCGCGGAGGTTATTACTTAGTCCAGGCCGTTCAAGGAAGAGACTGACCGAGTCTAACGCTTTTTGTGCACAGATTTGGGATCTCTCAGATACCGCCAGTATTGGTGTTCTGACAAAAGAGCAGTTCATCGCGTCCTTGAGACTCGTTGCCCTCGCACAGGTGAGATATACGTCACAACGGTATCCTATCAGTCCTGTCAGTATTAAGATTACTGACACTTGCCCTCGTCCCGAGCAGCCTTCACGTTCGTGCCAACATATTGGGTTCCATGTTGCGAGTTCATGCTAAGTTTCCATATACTTTTAACGTGAGCAGTTCTCCGTTGCAGAACGGTGGCCAACTTTCTTCAGAAGTGGCGAAAATATTTCTTGGCGGTGGTGGTCCTAAACAAATACCGCTAATTCTTAACCCTGATGGCTCTCATCCAGTGGCGAAATCTGTCCCGCAGCCTGCTCTGCATCCTATGCCACCTCAGCCCGCCGCTCAGCCTGTCGCTCAGCCTGGCGTTTGGCCTTCGTTGAGTGAAGCGGAACTTGCCAAGTACGCAGCTCTGTTCAGACAGGTGACTCCCGGAAGCTCATCCATAGCAGTGTTCCTGCGCGGAGCCTTTCTCTGATTTCTTCGCACGCGGTATCGATGAACACCGCTGTCTTCCGTGTCAGTCTGCGCCGTGCTCGGTGGCTATCCCCCCCCCCCATCAGAAGTGCGCCTCGGCCTACTTTCACTGTCGGAGAAGGACTGTGTGTTCGAGATTCCTTTGGACTTGCTTTACACGCAGTATTCATAAGGAGTTTTGTTGAGCCTTAGCGTGTTTCCGTGTCAGACTTGCGGGCACCGACTCTGTCACACGCTGCGGTGACCTTTCCACTCCAGTTGTTGGGTGACCTCTGCTGGCCGACTCCCTGCGCGTTCGTTACAGTATAGCGTACTCCGTGCGTCCCAACCCGCGAGATCGCAGTGGAAGACAGTCAGAGCAGAAAGTAGCAGAGAGTGGCGGAAGACATTACCAGATAACAGCAAGCTGTGTCTGCCGCTAGAGTGCTGGTGCGCGAAGCCCTCTTGCGTTCATTCGCGCGCGGTTTTCACAAGGAGTTTTTCTTCGTGCCTCCTCTGTCGGATCGCAGACGGATACGGACGGCGATGGCCTCGTGACCGGGGCCGAGGCGGTCGGGATCCTGTCCAAGTTTGGACTCAAGAAGGAGGTAGGCAGCTTCTCTTGACTCCCGAGGGCAACCGTGGCTTTCCCAGAGAGATACCCATTGCCGGGCCCACGTGGCAGGTGGCTTTTTTTGCGTCACGGGGTTCGTCGCTGGGCCCACGTGGCAAATGGGCTTTTTCTGTGGAGGTGCCGGTTTCCGGGCCCGCGCGGCAGGCGGCATGCCGGGCCTGCGGCACTCTCAGGGCGAGCTACGGCGTGCCTCCTGGCATGCTCTCGGGCAAACGTGGCAGGTGCTCAAGGCGGTGTGGGACCTGGCGGATACCAACTCCAGCGGCAGCTTGAACGAGAAGGAATTCGTCCTCTCGCTGTACCTTGTGGTGCGCCCTCCTGCCTCGTCCTTGCAGCTGCGCCGGCGCCCACACCGCACTGTCTTCTCCGAGGCACCCGTCCGTGCAGTGAGCGGCTGCTACTGTCAATGCAGCCCTGCAGCATTCCGTGCCAGTGAGCAGCTATGTGCGATCTAGGCCAGCTGTCCAGACTGTGAATGGGCGCCTTGCCTCGTGTTCTTATTCAAAAGGGTTTCTCCTTGCTGCGGCGTACGTCCAGGGCGGGCCGCATGCATGCTCGGGCTCGCCTCATCTGCTGGGGCGAGTGCACCCTCCCACCTGGCTTGCAAGCTGAGCAATGGGCAGCCTGAATGTGGGATGTCAGGCGCAAGCGCGCGAGGGCCGGGAGATGCCAGCCTGCCTGCCTCCAGGAGAGTTCCCGCCGTTGCCGGAGGCGCCCTCGCCTACAGGTGCCACACCGCCGCCTTGCGTCTCCCCACACCACCTCCGTCTTTGGGCTCTGCTGCACCCTCTGCATGCCTCCGCGAATTTCTGTAATGATCGAAAGGCACCCTCGTGACACGCCGTTCCACGCAGAATGTTCTCAAAGATCGGCGACCCTCGACCTGCCACGCCTGAAGCGGAGGGGTTGGGCGGTGGTGCACGCTGGGCTAGTGTCCCGGCCGCCTCCGGCGCCGACGCCGTCCAGTGGCGGTGCCGGGTTCTCCGGTGGTTGGGGTACCAACTTCATGCCCTCGTCCGCCCCAGTTGCCTCACCCAGCAGCGGCCCCCCGAGCTTCGGCAGCGTCGGCAGCACCTCTGTTACGCCGGCCTCTGGCTATGGAGCAGACCTGGGTGGCACGGCGGGCCTGGCCTCAGTGCACAGCTTCACGGCGAGCGGCGGCGCAGCCCCACCAACGGCAAGCAGTACGACTTCCACCGCGATTGTCGACGCCGACGGCTTCGGCACGGATTTCAGTGCTGGTGGCGGCGGCAGTGCATCCGGCTTCGGCACGGATTTCAGCGCTGGTGGTGGCGGCAGCACATCCGGCTTCGGCACGGATTTCAGCGCGGGTGGTGGCGGCAGCACATCCGGCTTCGGCGCGGATTTCAGCGCTGGTGGCGGCGGCAGCGCATCCGGCTTCGGCACGGATTTCAGTGCTGGTGGCGGCGGCAGCGCATCCGGCTTCGGCACGGATTTCAGCGCTGGGGGAGGCGGCGCTAACAGCGCCCCCTTGCAGGGCTTTGGCACAGCAGGCGGGCCCAGCCTCGGGAACGCTGGGGCTTTCACTTCGAAGCCCGAGCCGTACAACCAGAGTTCATTCACAGGTGAGGCAGCCCTCTCTCCGGAGCTCCCTGGCCGTCCTGGTGACCCCCCTATGTATGCCAGGCCTGCATATGACACCTGATGTGCCGTTGGCCATCTTGGCAAGTGCTGAATCTGCGGTGGGTGCTGGTCTGCCCCAGGTTTGGCAAGCGGTGGTGGGGCGGGAGGAATGTGGACGGCTCAGGGCGCGCGGGCGGGAGCCGCGGCTGTGGCGCAAGGGACTTCCGGGGTGCCCAGCTTGGAAACCGGACTGAAGCAGCAGCTGTCGAGCATGGAGGCGGAGCGTATCACCACCTTGACCCAGGAATGCGCCGGCATGGTGACCCCTCCATGGCTGCCTGAAGGTGGAGGGGTGAGGCATGCACTGCAGTTTGAGTGCGTTGAAGGGGTACAGGTTGCATGCACTGCAGTTTGAGTGCGTTGCAGGGGTACAGGTTGCATGCACTGCAGTTTGAGTGCGTTGCAGGGGTACAGGTTGCATGCGCCATCCGTCGAGTATTCAGTCAATGTCAGACCCAGAGCTTGCGTCAGCAGCAGCTCGAGCTGCAGCGGGAAGTTGGGCCATATCAGGAGTTGAGGCACGTGGAGATCCAGTCATAGCGTGGTGACGCATTCTAAAGAGGGCTGCTCGCCATGGTTTGGGCCTCCGTACCTCATGGGGCATCGGCATGTGTTAGGGTCGAGTCCTGCACAAGTGTGCGGGGCCCTGTTGGTGGTGTGGGCTCGCGCCGAGGTCAGGTGGGCGCTGGGAGTGGGCAGGAAAATGACTTACAGAAGCAAGAGGAGCAGGTGATGTCGGAGAGCCAGAAGGTGCGCAGCACTTGCTGGAAACCCTCACAGGCGCATAGGGTGCAGGCCGCAACACTTGGGAGCTCGGTGACGCGCAGGCGCATAGGGTGCAGAAACAGCACTTGGGAGCTCGGTGACGCGCAGGCGCACAGGGTGCAGGCCGCAACACTTGGGAGCTCGGTGACGCGCAGGCGCATAGGGTGCAGGCCGCAGCACTTGGGAGCTCGGTGACGCACAGGCGCATAGGGTGCAGGCCGCGACACTTGGGATCTCGGTGACTCACAGGCGCATAGGGTGCAGGCCGCAGCACTGGGGAGCTCGGTGACGCACAGGCGCATAGGGTGCAGGCCGCAGCACTTGGGAGCTCGGTGACGCGCAGGCGCATAGGGTGCAGGTTGGAACACTTGGGAGCTCGGTGACGCGCAGGCGCATAGGGTGCAGGCCGCAGCACTTGGGAGCTCGGTGACGCACAGGCGCATAGGGTGCAGGCCGCAGCACTTGGGAGCTCGGTGACGCACAGGCGCATAGGGTGCAGGCCGCAGCACTTGGGAGCTCGGTGACACACATGCAGCCTGGCACTCGCCGCACACGCTATATCTGTAGTCACGCATGCGGCCTGGCACTCGCCGCACACGCTATATCTGTGGTCACGCATGCGGCCTGGCACTCGCCGCACACGCTATATCTGTAGTCACGCATGCGGCCTGGCACTCGCCGCACACGCTATATCTGTAGTCACGCATGCGGCCTGGCACTCGCCGCACACGCTATATCTGTAGTCACGCATGCGGCCTGGCACTCGCCGCACACGCTATATCTGTAGTCACGCATGCGGCCTGGCACTCGCCGCACACGCTATATCTGTAGTCACGCATGCGGCCTGGCACTCGCCGCACACGCTATATCTGTAGTCACGCATGCGGCCTGGCACTCGCCGCACACACTATATCTGTAGTCACGCATGCGGCCTGGCACTCGCCTCGCACACACTATATTTCCGTAGTCACGCATGCGGCCTGGCACTCGCCCGGCACATGCTATATTTCTCCAGCAGATGCGGCCTGGCACTCGCCCGCACACGCTATATTTGTAGTCGCGCATGCGGCCTGGCACTCGCCGCACACGCTATATCTGTAGGCACGCATGCGGCTCTGGCACTCGCACACGGCTATATCTGCAGTCATGCATGCGGCCTGGCACCCCGCGCACACGCTATATCGGTAGTCGCGCATGCGGCCTGGCACTCGCCGCACACGCTATAGCCTGTAGTCGCGCATGCGGCCTGGCACTCGCCGGCACACGCTATATCGTAGGCACGCATGCGTTCTGGCACTCGCCGCACACGCTATAATTGTAGGCGCATGCGGCCTGGTACTCGCCGCGACACGCTATATGCTTCCGTAGGGCACGCATGCCTGGCACTCGCCGCACACGCTTATAGCCTAGAAGTCGCGCATGCGGCCTGGCACTCGCCGCACACGCTATATCTGTAGTCGCGCATGCGGCCTGGCACTCGCCGCACACGCTATATCTGTAGTCACGCATGCGGCCTGGCACTCGCCGCACACGCTATATCTGTAGTCACGCATGCGGCCTGGCACTCGCCGCACACGCTATATCTGTAGTCACGCATGCGGCCTGGCACTCGCCGCACACGCTATATCTGTAGTCACGCATGCGGCCTGGCACTCGCCGCACACGCTATATCTGTAGTCACGCATGCGGCCTGGCACTCGCCGCACACGCTATATCTGTAGTCATGCACTTGCGGGCTGTTGTTTGTTTGCTCTCACAAAACCGAACCAGAACATGTCAGAGGGATCGACGCCCAGGTCACAATTGTGACAAAATCACGCGTTGGCTCCAGGCAGATCTTGGCGGGAACCGAGGCATGAAAGGCTAGGATGGCATTCCGCCTACCCTCAGAATGAGCCAGCCCTAGCTCGCACACATTCGCCAGCCCTAGCTTGCACACATTTGCCAGCCCTAGCTCGCACACGTTCGCCAGGCCTAGCTCGCACCAATTGGCCAGCCCTAACTCGCACCAACTCGCCAGCCCTAGCGCGCGCCAACTTGCCAGCCCTAGCGCGCACCAATTTGCCAGCCCTAGCGCGCACCAATTTGCCAGCCCTAGCGCGCACCAATTTGCCCGCCCTAGCGCGCACCAATTTGGCCGCCCTAGGCGCACCAATTTGCCAGCCCCAGCGCGCAATTTGGCTTCTCGGTTGGCGATACAGGTGCGGATGTACAACGCGAAGATGCAGGAGCTCGTGCTGTTTAAGTCGCGCTGCTCGTCCCAGATGATGCAGGTCTTGAGCCCTCTCTTCGCCCTGCACCCCAGATGATGCATGCCGCGAGCCCGTTGTTCGCCCCACATCTCACCTCTTCTCGCAGCATGCTCACTGTCTATTGCACGAGCCGGCATGTGGCACTCCTCGTTGAGGTTGCGTTGGGGTGCTCCAAAGGAGATCTTTGGCTTTCGGGGACTGATGGTAGTTCACTCAAAAGGAGATCTTTGGCTTTCGGGGACTGATGGTAGTTCACTCAAGTCGCCACGGCGGCACCAGAATGTTGTGCCGCCGTGTGCAATGCGCTCCCACTTTGGAGGCGATGGAAGAGTGACGCGGGCTGCTGGTTCGGAGTGTCAGATGAATGAGAAGGCGCTGCGGGCCAAGAGGGAGGCGGACGAAGCGGAGCAGATGTACCAAACCCGAGCCACGGTGAGCTACTGAGCTACTGACTGCATAATGTCGATGAGTTTCCTGCCCAAGATGCAGGGGAGGGGCTTACAGCGACAAGGAGACACCTGCGATGGTTGTGGTGCTGCTATGCCGCGTGCATATATATTTACATGTATACACGGTCCAAGGATTAAGCACACTTCCTCCAAACAATTTTAAAATGATCTTTCGTTTCCAAAAGCCTGGATAAGTGTCCCGAAGTGTGTGCTGAACCCTTTGATCCCCGGCGTGGGTAAATCGTGCAGCCGACGTTCTACTGGCGACATGCAGGGAAAATCGGTCCAAGGATAAGCAAAAGCATATGTAAATGATGAGGGGGAGGTTCACTGACACGGGACACGGCGAGCGGTGCCACAGGAGCTGCAGCAGATGGAGGCGAGTCTTCAGAACCAAACCCAGGAAGTGGAGGTCATGGAAGCCGCCAAGCAGGAGCTCCATGAGAAGCTGCAAGGTGTGTGGCACATGCTGGCACAGTGGAGTTTGATGCTCACACTTGGAACACAGTGCTGGGGGAAGGCACCTTGATGGGCCAAGCCCGAGCTCTGTCCAGCTCTCCAGCGGCGAGACTGCACCGGTGACGGGCTGAAGTGTGGCGCCGAGTCATGGTGGAGGGGCGGCGGACCCGCACTTTTTATACGGCTGGCGATTTCTGGTTCGTTTCTCAAAGTGCTATTTCTGGCAGCCGTCATATGCTGGTCAGTATTACACCTGCCAGCGAGTCGAATCGATGCTGGAAGGTTTCGTAGGTTTTAACACACCCAGGTTTCCGCACCGGGTCCACCAGACCCCGTGCGACAAACCTAATCGTTGAGATGAAGTGTGCACGCAGTGACACAAATCGCATGCAGAGATAGGTGAGAAACAATCTGGAACCTAAAGACGAGGGATGCACCTTCAGCTCCGCCGCCTCGCGGGTGTCCCCATCCGCCTCCGCGATGCTGATGCGTGCTAGTCCTCGCAATGCCTGGGATTCCTAGCACGTATCAGCATCGCGGAGGCGGATGGGGACACCCGCGAGGCGGCGGAGCTGAAGGTGCATCCCTCGTCTTTCGGTTCCAGATTGTTTCTCACCTATCTCTGCATGCGCTTTGTGTCACTGCGTGCACACTTCATCTCAACGATTAGATTTGTCGCACGGGGTCTGGTGGACCCGGTGCGGAAACCTGGGTGTGTTAAAATCGGATGGTTGCAATGCAGGAGAGGCGCCCACGCTCTATCAGCAGAAGCCATCGTTGCGGTGCAATGGGAGTGCTCAGGGGTGGCTCCGGGGAAGTGGGGGTCCATCGGCAGGGCTTGAGTCTCGAGAGGTGGAGATAGCTGCAAATGCGACGGTCAATAAGGAAGTGTTCGACGCCGACATGGCAAGGGTAATCGCCCAAGCTCATCGCTGCCCCATGCGTGCTTGTGGCGCCACGTGGCCTGCACAGCCGCGAGTAGCGGGCGGGTGAGCTGAAGAGCCAGGCAGGCAAGCCGCCTCAGTGGACCCAGCTTACTGAGCAAGGTGTTATGTGGGGGGCGCACACAGCTGCGGCAAGCTGTGCTGGAGGCGGAGGCTCGTCTGGCGACACGCGTGCAGGTGGGATGGCTGGCGCGATACGGTGGTGGTCATGCTGCTGACTCCACGCTCGGCCCGCTTGTCATCCCTGTCTGCGTTGTGACCGATTGGCGGCCCTTCTCGCTTCACTGCCATACTTGGATCCTGCGTGGACCCTGCGCTCGATTCATGATAGGGTTGGGAGGGTTGTGCATGGCGAGGCGGGATGATGGAAGCGTGGTCTCCTGGCTCCGTGCAGGAAGCTGAGCAGCAGGTACTGATGAAGAAGGAGATGCAGGTACGGCCCAGTCATGCATCACAACACGCCGCATCTCGAGTCGCTGAGACAGCCCCAAGCACTTGGCCTCCTTCGTGGAGGGGCTCACCTGCGCGAGGGGGTTCCCGGGGGGCTGCGGCGCAGGACAAGCTGGACGAGTACCGCATCAGCGAGGCCGCGGCCGAGTCGGAGCTGAACCGCGACAAGGCGCAAGTGCAACAGCTGTGCCTGCAGCTGCAAGCGCTCACCCCGGGCCCGCATGGCACCGCAGCGGTGAGCTGGCGGCCGCAAGGATCTTCTCCACCCTCTGATGAGTGCGCAGAGGTCATCTGAGGTGGATGGGGGGAAGGGGGGGTGGTGCTGTGGTGCACGGTGACCATGTGGCGCTCTGCCATGCGCTGATAGGTGCTCAGAAATGTCCTGGCAGGGGCTGGCGTCGCTCGTCACACCAAGGGCAGCATGTGCATTGTGTCAGTGCCTGGGAGGTCCCACTCGCCTTATCTGATAGGGGGACGGCTTATCGCATGGCAATGGCCGTGCAGTGCTGGAGTGCCTGTTCTGCCAATGGTACACGTATGTGTCGGGCCAGAGGTCCGCTGTCCGCCAGTGCAGACCGCAGCTGACCTCTGGGTGCCATCCAGAATGGCGCAGTGGGGGGAAACTCCGGGTGGGCTCATCAAGCACTGAGATTGGCGCCCTGGGCACGCAACGTGGCATGGGCGTGCAGCATCGATGGCATCGAGCTCGGGGATGGGATGGCCGTGGGGGGAGGGCGGTGTGTTAGATCCTGGCACAACTTGGCGAGCTGGTGACACCTGCTTCTGCCATGTTCCACGCCATCACCGAGCGCGCCCTCGCTGCTGGCATCCCAGTACGCCTGCCCTCCACTGCTTGCTCCACCGGCTGCTGAGCCACCTCTCTGGCTGTTTAGCCACCTGGCTGGCGTACCCCTCAATGAACCCCGCCTCGTCTCCTTGCGTGCGCCATGTTCACCGATGATGTCGTTCTCACGCATCGGACGGTGCTGCGTGGCGGGTTTCTGACAGGTGCAAATGAACCCGCATCTGCTCGCGGCTCTGCAGCAGTCCTCCGGCATCCTCCCGGGGTCGCCTGCAGACTGGTGCGCCCCCCTCTTCTCTCCTCTCCTCGTTTCACACCCAGCCAGCTCGATTCTCAACCAGCTGCCTCCCTGGCATGCTTTCGCCATCCCCGTGCATTGGGGGTGATCAACAGTGGTGTGGTGTGCCCACCTCGCACACGTTCGCTTCCATTGGCGAGGTTATAGGTTGTAGGCAGGCGTGTTTCTGCGCCCCGCTGTGCCGCGGCCATACAGCCCTCTGAACCCACCGGCCGTAGCTCTGCCGGTGCCAGCGTTCCTGCTGCCAAAGGTCGCCTCAGGCGCAGCGCCCTTCAACCTGCAGGACCTGGTTCCCGTTGCGGGCCCGGCTGTGAAACGCGCCGCTGGACAGGACTTGTCCGACACCAGGGCATGCTGAAGGCACTGGGCGATGCGAGCTCTCCTCGCTGTGCTGGGGATGGGGGCGCGCAGGCTGGAGCTCGAGGATGCGGGCTTCGTCATGGTGGAGCAGAGCAGTGCCGCCCCGGGCCAGCGGATTATCACGAAGACCCCCCGCCCCAGCTTTAATGACGGCGTTGCATTCGGGAGTGAACCCATGTCCTCGGTGGGGGCGTTCGTTGGACGCCCCGCAGCGGGCTCCTTCGACGTCAGCTTCACTGCGGAAGCAGTCTCCCCCAAGGTAAGGCCAACCTTCTCCCCGCGCTTGTCTGACCGCACCCCACCCCCAACCCCTCGTGTATCCATTGCCTACATTCCACCAACATCTAAGGGGATCAAGGGGTGCTACAGGGGATATCGCACGGGGTGAGCCGGGACTGAGAGTGATTGTGCCACGCACTGCTTGCAGAGATCTGTTCAACCTCAGGCTTCGCCACTATTGCCACCTCTACCGCCGCAGCCGACCCCCCCTCCCACCACAAGCCCAGAGCTGCCGCCTCGCCACTCGCAGCAACATTCAGCACAGACTCGGCGCTGTTAGAGAACCTGGGCACTGGCCCCCCCTCCTTCAGCTCCACCACCTCTCTGGAGTTCCCCACGAGTGGCTTCCCGGCGAACGGAGATGACCTCGCCGGCTTGAGTGCAGGGCCGCCCTCCTTCGGTGCGCTCGACTGGATTCCTCGGGGGGGAAAAACATCTTTGCCCTCTCCTTGCCACCTTGCCACCTTGCCTCCGAATCGCTTTGAATGAAACCCAGACACGGCCGCCACGTCCCGAGGATGTGGAGCGGGGCATGATGCGGTGCGATTCGCGGCCGCTTGGGTCGAGCCTGTGGCGAAAGATGCGTTTTGAGTGCATGCAATGATTCTGTCTTCCCGGACATTAGTGCCTCGTCCGCTTCAGGGTGTGACGGCCTCCAGTTGGTAGAATTCCTGAATCGGTCTTCCCCCCATGCCATCTGCCGGTGGCGCCACGTCATGCTCCTGTTGGCCGTCACGGCGCGCTTCTATCCGCCCAATCTTTCCACGGCTTCACGTGGATTGTACCAAACCGATGTCGAAAACGTCGACGGCGGCCAATCTGATGCAGTGGCATGGCGCGTCTTTGCGGCCAATCTGATGCAGTGGCATGGCGCGTCTTTGCAGCCAATCGGATGCTGGGGCATGGCGCGTCTTTTTGCGGCCACCTGATGCAGTGGCATGGCGCGTCTTGCGGCCATCGGATGCAGTGGCATGGCGCGTCTTGCGGCCAATCGGATGCTGGGGCATGTGGTCCAGGGAAGATGCCTGCGATGACCGGCCTCTCCGGGGCATGCTGAGGGGGCAGGGGGCGTGCGCTGAGCCTCGTGGG
>LGRX02030380.1:34448-70469 GCA_001247695.2 Cymbomonas tetramitiformis
GAGGCGGCCGGAGACAATCCCACCATCATGATCGGAGGGCCACAGACAGATGCACGAGGCGGCCGGAGACAATCCTGCTTTTGTATGTTACGATTCCCTGCTGGATCAGCGTGTTGCTCGCAGAGGGCTGAGCCTGTTTTGGTGTGGCAGGCACTGCGGATGGCTTTGGCGGATCAGGCGGCTTCGGCATGACCTTCTTCAATAGCCACGCCGGGCAGGGCAGTGCGCCTGCAGTGCCACACTCCACATCCTCACCACTTGGTGCTAGCAGCAATACTGCGCCTTCGCCCGCTCCAGGTGCGCCCGCCTCCGATGTGTTCCTCCAGGCTCCCCAACGCCACTTTCTCCACGAAGTGTCTCTTGCACGGGCCTTCAAACTAAACCTAATTTGGTTGAACCTTGACTTGTAGTAGTGCGCGTCATGTCACCCGATTTTGTGAGCCAATTCATCAAGACTTTTTTCATCTCACCTCGCCTATGTCGCGTATGCCTTCAGTCGGTCGAAATTCTGGTGTCAGAAACTGGTGCCCATTGTGCATGATGGGGAGCGCACTGACTGTATGCTGCAGACACCTTCGAAGAGCCCTTCAACCCGTTTCGGGAAACTGCGTCCACTCCATCTGATGTGGCTTTTGAAGCACCCAATCCACCAAAAGTCTACGATTTTGCGAACTTCGGCCCACCGACCTCTCAAGGAATGGATGCAGGGCTGGGGGCTTCTGCTGGGCCTACGTTCTCTGTCTCACCGCCATCGGGCACACCTTCTGGTGGAGAGACAACATTTAATCCATTTTTACTCGCGGGTGAGGCCACTGATGCGGCACCACCTGCAACCACAACTAGCCCCGGGGAGCCAGCAAGCACTGGGGCTGCGCTGGTCCCAGTGGATGACCTTGCTGGTTGGGTGGCTTTTGGCTGAGAGCATCCCTCATCTACATAGTGGTTGGCATCGCAGAACAACAAGCCCATGCGGCGCGCGAACCCATGGCAGTAGAACGGAGTGAAACTAGGTTCTATCTAGTCTGTCCTCAGGAGAAAATAGACATTGTGCCTGGTGGTAATGGTATTCTGATGAAAGACTAAGCGTCACATTTTTCATATTAATCATCATTTTCAACAATAAGGAGAAAACACAACCGAGTTGGGGTTGATGCCAGGGCATGCACATATTGATAGCACTTGCATCACGATGTGAGTGCAACTATTCGCTGATTTCTGCAGTATCGTTGGCATATGTTGTCGTGATATGTCACAACACACGCACAAAGAAATGTATGCAGCCCACGAGACCAAGGGTCTCGGTGCAATCCTAAGACTGTCAACCGAAATTTTCTATAACAATATACCGATATACTTAAACTGGATATCGATAGCCTTCTAGCAACTGAACACATCATCGGTTGCAATATGAGATTTCCACGTATTCGATCGTTGTCGAACGGTATAAGGTAGATCTTGACGCCCAGTCGAGTAATCCTAAGTATATCGCATGCAAGCCTCATGCAGAGTTATGTCAGCATAGATCAGAGTATTATTGGAGCTCCAGTTATTATTAGACGGAGGGGTCATATATCGGAGGCCGTCATGAACTGTCATGGAATTTGGAACATATAAATGAATTCCGCATGCACGTTCCACAATGCTGATGTGCGAATCCCAAACTACAAAAAAATAAGCCACGGACTATAGTGCGCATCTGATCTTTTAGATGCTTCAAGGTGAATAAACACAATTCAGTCAACCACATCTTCAACCGCTTACTTAAACAGTCGCCTTGTTCATATCGACCGATCCGTTTAAGCGGCTTATTCCGTCTTATTGACCTATGATGAAAGTTGACTTTTGGAAGCGATTCGATCGATAATAGTAATGTTATTGTTGTTGTCGCCGAGTTGAAAGCATAGACTGCAAAAGATGCTGAAATCGACAAAAAAAACCCTTAAGCGCGAATGCACAGTACAGATTACACCTTGGAATTTTCGCTTGCAGGGCATGCTCATGATACTCGCAGTTAAGATGCGCTTGTATCGCAGTCATGGCTAAAATTACCTTGGACTTTCTATGACCAAGCTATCTCTATCCCATCGTTACCCAACTTGCGCGCACCAGAATTCACGTTTTGCTTGCAAAATGCAGCGTGATCACTCAATAGTCCAGCTTGGAAGAGAGCTTCGGACATCTTCTCTCCTATGAGAAGTGCCACGTGTCACGTTATCGCCTTGGAATCTGCAGGAATTATCAAACGTGACAACGCCCCCATCTATGTACGCGGCCGTCCCTTCTTGAGCCACATCGGACGCGAAAAAACAGTCATTGAAGCTAATCGAACCCCCTTTAACGTAGCAAGCTCCTCCGAAACCATGCCCAGCTCCGAGCATGACTGCGTTCCTGTGGAACCGGCAACTTGTCATGTGGCCTTCCCCAGTGAGGTAAACACCTCCACCAAGAGTGTCACACTGACCTTCTTCGCACTGCCAGTCACTGTAGGTTACCTTGTTTTGAGAAAAGGTGCAGTTCGTGCTCAGTAGGTAGCCGCCAGACTGGTGAATGGCCCCTCCCTGACCTTGCTGCGTGCTCCCATCCACTGTATTGTTTGCGAGAATGCAGCTGCTTAGCGTTGCATTAGATTTGTCTATTGCAAGGGCTCCGCCGGATATCACCTCACCAGGGGTGTATCTACTCCAAGGTGAAGCAACGTTGTGTATCATATGACAACCCCGCAACGTAATCCTCCCTTCCCACACTCGTATTGCCCCTCCACTTCCAGCCATTGCGGCATTTGCACGGAACGCGCAGTCCACAAATGTCGCTATGCTCTGCATAAGATAAATAGCTCCACCGTTGTCTGCTGTGGATCCTATGAAGCTGCTTCGCTGAAAGCTAATAGTACTGTTCTGTATGCTAAACAGCCCGCCACCCGAGTATCTGTCACCTGCCCCGATGTATTGCCCGTTCTGAAAAGTTAAGTCTTGAAAGTTGAGACCTGCAATGTCTCGAATTTCCATGACTCTACGACTCTGGGCGTCGATAATTGAACTCGAGCCCAATCCACGAATCATCACGTTTGGTTTGGAAGCAACACACGTGGCATTACTCAAGTACGTGTTGTTGGCAAAGAATATTGTTCGCCCTTCTCCGACACGTATTAATGCCGTACATAACGTTCTCAACGGATCGGCAACGCACCCAGAATTGTCATCGTTCCCCTTCAAACCATCGACGTACAGGTCAGGGCACTCGGGTGTTGCACGAGCAGTGATAAGCAAGCCACAGCACATGGCTGCATAAACCAGCGTACTTCTTGCCATTGTATGATATCCAACGTTCTAAGCCCAATCTGCGCCAGCACTTACGAAACGCATTTACAACGATACCTACAGGTTACAGCCAATGCCCGAAAGATACAAGAGATGATGAAAGATACACATAAAACAAGGAAGGAAAAGCATGACCATGAGATGATAATGAGGGGAAAATTCCCCCCCTTATGGCTCTTATAACTCTATGACGGTCCACCCCCCAGAATTGGTGGGACGACAGGTAGGGTGCTACTCTTGTCCCCAGAGCTTATGGACGAAAATAGACAGTTAGGGTTTGTAACTATGTGGGGTCCATATTTCTCCGAGCCTCTTCCATCAACTGTAACGTCGACCCTCGCGTGTCGCAGGCCGCGCAGCGGCCGCGCTCGGAGAAACTCTGGGAACAAGAGTAGGTAGGGTGCAGTTGGCGTGCTGTAGCGGCGTGTAGCTCGATGGCCAAGTCAAGATGCATGGTGGGGATGACGAAGGACATCAGGTGGGATGTGGGACTACCGCGCCTTGCCACATGGAGGCTCGGCACACCCCTAATTCTAGTGCAAAAGGTTGTTGATGTAGACTGTGGTAGGTGGGGGCATTGGAGGGGGTGTGGCCCGAGCATGGTTGCGCTAACGGAGCAGGGCGTAGCGAGCGAAACGCTTTGATTCGTGCGGCGCGCGAGGTGTCCCAACACACTAGAAGAGTGGCGAAATAATACTTTTGGGGTGGTTGGCGGAGGGGCAGGGTGGGGAGGTTCGAAATGCAGGCCGGCTCTCAGGGTACGGGTCTTACGCGTACGTGGGTCGCAAGGCTGAAAAAAACCGGACCGTCATAAAGATATGGCCAATGAATCCAAACTCGGTCTCGTGGTGCCATGTGCATCGAAAACAATTTAACACATGCCCTGAAGGGTCACTAGACCGTTGGGGTGGCTTGGAGCCCCATGGATCCGCCAATTTCGAAGGGGGGCTAGGGCAGGATATCTCTATGACGGTCCACCCCCCAGAATTGGTGGGACGACAGGTAGGGTGCATTTGGCGTGTTGTAGCGGCGTGTAGCTTGATGGCCAAGGCAAGATGCATGGTGGGGATGACGAAGGACATCAGGTGGGATGTGGGACTACCGCGCCTTGCCACATGGAGGCTCGGCACACCCCTAGTTCTAGTGCAAAAGGTTGTTGATGTAGACTGTGGTAGGTGGGGGCATTGGAGGGGGTGTGGCCCGAGCATGGCTGCGCTGACGGAGCAGGGCGTAGCGAGCGAACCGCTTCGATTCGTGCGGCGCGCGAGGTGTCCCAACACACTAGAAGAGTGGCGAAATAATACTTTTGGGGTGGTTGGCGGGGGGGCAGGGTGGGGAGGTTCGAAATGCAGGCCGGCTCTCAGGGTTCGGGTCTTACGCGTACGTGGGTCGCAAGGCTGAAAAAAAAACCGGACCGTCATAGAGATATGGCCAATGAATCCAAACTCGGTCTCGTGGTGCCATGTGCATCGAAAACAATTTAACACATGCCCTGAAGGGTCACTCGACCGCTGGGGTGGCTTGGAGCCCCATGGATCCGCCGATTTCGAAGGGGGGCGGCTAGGGCAGGATATCTCTATGACGGTCCATGATAGGGCTTCGCTAGCAAGCGAATAGATATGATACAAGCGAGGCTATTATGGAACCTTGGAACGTTATTAGCTCACGCAGAGTCTGTGTGGATATGAGTGCAGTGCTTCTCAAGAAGTGACTGTTGTAGCTCAACGCTACCTCATTTACGCAATGCCCCGCATCTCATAGATGCCACCACAATTGGGTTGTGAACCCATAGCATTGGTTGAACAATCAGTATCGGCTGAACGAATAAGCCATATGATACTCGCATGCTTGTTCAGAACATGCTTGAAGCGAAGATGAGTTTTCTCCGAACACTTTCGGTTCTGCAAGACTTCATCTTGCTTTGCCATCTCGAGTCCACAACCTGGCCTCTCGATGACAGGTGTCACTCAAGTCTCACCTTGAGTAAATGACGGATGATATGACTGTGCATGTCTCATGGCATAGTCGACCGCACTGACGACTGTCTGTCATTATAATATATGACATGACACGACATGACATGACATGGTATGGCATGGTATGACATGTATGACAGGTATGATACGTATGACATGTATGACATGCATGACATGTATGACACATGTGTCATCGGTCATAACCCTGACAGATCTCCCCTCTTAAGAGAGTTGTGACCTCACAACGGGCATACCTTTGTATATGTCTTTGATGTCTTTGTTGTTGTTGCTGCCGCCGGTGCCAGTCTCCTTACACCGATGTGAGGCGTCCCTCATGGTGTTTTTAGGATATTGGGGGGAACTGAGTCCACTTTAAACCCTCACCTTAGGCATTTAGCCTCACAGTTCTTAGGATGTAGCCCCCATGAATTGCGTATCGTATTTCAGAGTGACGTTTCAAGGTTCCATGAATTGCGTATCGTATTTCAGAGTGACGATTCAAGGTATCCGAGGTTTACGTTACGGATATTTTAGCGCTTGCCGTCGACGCCTTTGCGAACGATGATCGACGATTTAACGAACGATACTCGGCCTTATATAGTGCACCCAACCCTTCCTCCCCTCCTGAAGCTACTTTGGAGGATCATAGGCGGCAACGGGGAGCCCGATGTTTCCGGAGTTATTTCACCGGGGGCTTGTTTTAATGCAAACGGAGTGGCCCTGCTTAACGGAATTGGACTTATAATCCTCAACCGGTCTGCTCAACTCCTCAATATTTGGTCCAGTACGCGCGCTTTGACGAACATCTGTCGATTCAGAGTGGATTCGCCACGTACTAATGTGAGATTTGTTTTAGTTATGTGTGTCAAGCGCATAACTCAGGATCACAACTCCGTCCACCTCAGTCGATGTCTCCGGTAGCTTCGGATGACTGGCCATAAGATCCGAATGACAAACCACGGTATGGCAAAGGTAGCATTAGCAGTTTTTCACAGATATTGGTACCCGCATATGCGTATCTGTGTAAGGGTATGATTTGTACAAGGCTCACTACACCTCAGCAAGGAAGGATCAATTCCCGCTCCTGTCATATCAATTTGATGCAGGGTAAAAATGTTAGGGATGTAACCCTGCAGTTCTTGGGATGCAGCCCTGCAGTTCTTGGGATGCAGCCCTGCAGTTCTTGGGATGCAGCCCTGCAGTTTTTAGGATGCAGCCCTGATTATTATTCGGTCGGCTATTATTGGCAAAAGTCATCGGCTTTAGCTTTTGACTCAGAAGCCACAATGTTATAGAAGCTGCGACCATATGCGGCAGTTATGCCTTCAGCATACGTAGACAATATGATTATGTGGAACTTATAATCCCACTTAAGTTGCATCATGATAAATTTATCCAGGTGTCAACAAGTGTTCAGGATTTGATAATAAGGGGTTGACGCCCCACAGGCCAAAGGCCATTGTCTCATATGGCTCGCCTCAAGTGTGCGGCTTTGAGGAGCAGCGTCTCGGCGAGGCACAGGCATGATGCTTCCTTGGCCATGATGGAGCTGGAAATGAGAATGATCAAGATACCCGAAGACAGGAAGGCTTTTTGTTGGCCAGAGTTGCTATCTAGATGTTTAACCTCGATGGGGTTGCATTCGGATACAAACTGTGCAACCATACATGTGATTTATGCATTGGTGTATGACTTTGATGAATTGTCTCTTGTCATGTACCTGGAAGGAATGACGGGCAATTAGCTAGATCCGAGTGGCGGATTTCACTCATTCGGCTTTGCTGTTATGAATTCGATGCCTGAATGGCAAAAATGGCAATCCTTTGGCGTTGATGTTTCCCTTCAGACACTGGCAACAACTTGTGCACCAGCTTCTCTTAGATTTGGGGGAAAACCATGGATCAACAATTCATCAATCAAAACACATGTTACCAAGGCTGATTCAACGAATCCTTCAACTCTTGAATTTCGACAATCAGCATCTCAGGCTGTTGACGTCAAAGTGATGGTCGTAAGCTTACAATATAGCTTATTCACATTTGAAAAACCATCGTTCTCCTATGTCAGTGCCCTTCATATAATATGATAGAGTCGGAGAAATATGCATATATGATTTCTTCATAATGAACTTCATGTGTCAGTAAGTCAAATAAAGACTTCATTTGATGCTTCAATCGGCATGATGTACCGTGTCATCAAACTTTATGACTGCTATACACAGATGCTGGAACTTTTCATAAGATTTTTAATCTTCCAGCAAAATCACAATGATGTAAAATCAAAATGATGTAAATCAATTTGTGGCAGCTGTATGAAGAATGAATGAATCTATACTCCTTCCTCCCCCTTTAAAAAGAGGTGTATCAAACCAATCAGATGGTGATGGAGAATGCTATTCAATCATTATGTTATGTGAAAATGGTTTGATAGAAAATCAGACTGAGATTACTCATCGAATGCTTTCGAGGTAACAATGTCAATATGAACACCGATTCTCTCTACGTCATACCGGCAATATGCCTGACGTTTTTGAACAACGAAATCAGTGATGGTACCGAAGTTAACTTTGGTATCGAAGCTAATAATGGAGAGTCAATCAAGAAGTGTCTGTAATGACAACAACTTTTATGAGCTGTATTTCCGTAATGTGACTAGAACATGGCATCGCCTAGTGATATGTGAATCTTCTTCAGTACATGATCACTTATCTCAATGGTGCCCATTTTATTTTTGGGCATACACTATTCAGAGACTTGTCATGGTAAAGAAGTATGAATGATGAATGTGTCATTTCAATCCGACAGAATTGTGACTTGTTGATGACTATAAATTTTCTGTCTCTTTCCAGAATGAGGATGAACTGCGCTTGGAGACCATCTGCAGATTGCGGGTTCGAGTTCCGCCATGGCTTTTCCCAAGACTTCGTGGCCTTATGGACGAGGCGACAAATTTCTAAACATTCCAGAATGAGCTTTCACAGAGTCATAATTCCTCAATGTTTGTCTTTTGTGCCAAAATGATATGAAACCACAAATATGATGCCAATCTATATGTGGATGGTTTATACCATTGTATGCTATTCCACAAATAAGTAGTGATGCCGAAATAAAAACTTTGGACAATTGCAACTCAGTACAAACCCGAGTGCATTCAAGTCCACTTGTATGCTCAGAATCTGAATCTAATATACTTTCTATATGCACAGGATATAATATATTTTCTATGAGATTCTGGATTCAGGAACTAGAGTCAATGAAAAACTCCTTTCCTATTTCAGACGATGAAACCTTTATTCCCTTAGGTGCAATACCTTATCTTAAGGAATGGTCATTTTCAATACAAGTTTCAATCGATTTTTTCAAATCTGTCACTTTTATGATGATCAGACTGGTCAATTTTACAGCATAACCACTTCCCCTTGTTGAAGGAGATGACTCCTGTCATAGGGCGGTATGTTGGCTGTTTTCATATGACACATGGAAAACATGAGTGGCTCTTGGAGAATTTCGGGATAAATATCCTGAATTGGCTGACTATGCCCAAGAGTGGCCAAAGAGATTACTTGCCATCTTTAGCCGTATGGCGAAGAGGCCGCTTACCAACGGTTGGGTCATAAGCTGGATAGCTATGTTAGAGGCTGAATAGCCATGATTGCACAGATTCTGTCTTCCATGATGAATAGACCTCTGAGATATGGTGTCTGATAAATCAATACTTTTGACAACAACTCAACCTTTAGGTATGATGAAGAGCTGATGATCTTTGCTGCACTGCAATTGTTTAATGTGCACTACTGAAATGCCTCGTGATATAATAATCTCACAGAATAGGCATTGTTCAATGGCGGTATGATCAGATATGTAATGATCAATGAAGACAAGATGGTTGGTATGGCTCATTCAGCAGGCATGATTACCTCAAAGAGATGCCAAAACACGGATACATTTCAAGACATAAGGGCAATAGACTTATTATGAAGCCTTCAAAGGCAGCTAGCATTAATGCTGCATTGGTCAGCTCAGTGATTGACCTATCTAGGTGTTGTACTCAGGCCGTAGCCCGCATATTGCATTGAGTAATCTTGACACCTTAAATGATCCAATCAGATGATATGTATGAAATATCAAGAATGGTTGCCCTTTTCAATGATCATCGGTGGCAGAGGCTATAGTGCTTACACCGAGTCAATATACAATTCTAGTCTGGATACATGCTAGACTAGATGTATACAATGTCTAGGTCTTCAAAATCAAGCTCATTTGTATGCCATGGCTGATGACCTTAGAAATGTTTGATACATATGTGTGTCAACTTCATGGAGTTCTGCATGGTTTGACTGTATATAGTCACGATTACCAAAACAAAAACGATGGTGCAACTTACTTGTTTTATTATTTGTCTTTATTATTTATTTGGTTTTTAGTTGTATTTTTAGCTTATCATCTTCCCCCCTCAAGGAAGTGTATTGCTAGGCGGTTGTCAAGCGCCGTTTAAATACAACAGAGGTCCGACCTCTATGTGATGACGTGGAAGCTTACTATGAAGCTGGACAGCAGTTCTCGGGATGCAGCCCATTGCACCGAAGGTGCATTGCAGTTGTTGGGATGCAGCCCGAATTCACGTCATCAGCGTGGGTCATATAGTGCCCATGCATGTGCTGTATAAAATACAACACTGCCCTCCAGCGGCGAAGTGGTTTGCTATTACCATCATCGTATGCTGTGGGATATCAATATATGATCAGAGAGCATGGTAATATGTGCACCATGTTTGTCAATATCGGAGAGACTGTGTCTTCTTTAAAATCCTCATGACTATATGTATAATGGTGCTATACTGATGTCAACACCTTCTCTCTGAGTGATTTATCGATTTCAGATGTGATGTCGTGGCAATCATAAAATATGTCCACGTCATTGGCACGAGTCATATTGTGTCCATGCATACGCGATCTTAGCGCAGGTCACAATACAGTGCCCGAGCATACGCGATTTTAGCGTAGGTCACATTGTGCCTCAATTTATTACATCTGAGGAAATCTATTACTCATCTTTGTGAGTTTAGACAGCATTGTATTGATTGCAACGCTTCTTCTGATGATTTATATATCACAGATTATACCAAATGTGGTGATCAGTTCAGTGCAAAATATGTCACCGGAATGTACAGGGATTGTGAATGATTGCAATGCAGCCGGAGGAATAATCTCAGCAGCTGTTCTGTACTAATGAATTCATCGGAGTTATACTCATTCCGACGATTCGAAACCCATGCCATTTGTAGTGATGACAACTCATATGAATATATAGGGGTTTCCTCAGAATGCTTTTATGTGATGTCAACATATTATGAACAATTCACTTGCATCTTACGGGACAAAGGAGTTACGCTTGGAAGGTCTTGCATGGTGGTCACCAATAGTTATATCAGCTGTTATTCGGGTGCCATATTCTGCCTTCAGTACTGGGACTAAATCAACCAGTCCTACAGCGATGCACCTGTCCTTCCCACTCTTATGTACGGCTATAGTGCCAAAGTGTATCAGGTGGGATATATATATACATTATATAACTATCATCTTCTGATCCAGGATATGCAATTAAGCATGGTATCAGGTTATATGTTATGTATATAGTTCAGCATTCCGAGCTTACTCGAGGATGTAAATGCTGAGCAATAGTCAACTTATAGTCATTGGGATGTAGTTTCCCATCCGAGTTTACACTTTGTTAGTGACGGTGGGTTTAACGTTGTACAGATTTCAACGTTACTTGTGGATGCAGTGGTTTTATCCAAAAGCAATCCATCAGAAATCACCAGATCGGAATATAAAATGGATATGTGTGTGATCCTATCCACCTTCTTCCCTCCTCAAGGAAGTGTGAACACACAGGCAGTTGTCAAGTGCCTTAATACCTCATAATGTAGCTTGCAGTCCATATAGTTAGCAGCTTATACAGTTTTAGGGTTGTTGCCCGACATTTCTTGGGTTGTTGCCCGATATATTGTCATGACTGTGCTGATTTCAGCATGACATAAATGCCAAACACAAAGTGTTTCCTATTATATAGGTGGCATTTCAGGGTATATAGTGTTACAGTGACCCTTATCTCCCACAGTGATATTAGGGTGTTACTTGCCATCAGTAACCCTAAAATATGTTAAATTAAAGCAGTATGAACATTTTTCAAAGAAATTAAAGCAAAACTGCATTTAATTTATCACTGTGTATCACGTGGTGTTAGGGTTTGAAATCGGTGCGGGGATTTTCACTGTACGAGCCGGGTCAAATCATATATATCGTCATGGGCGAAAGTGCTCCACGACGGGATTTGAACCCGTGACGTTCGCTTCTCTAGTGCGACGCTCTAACCAACTGAGCTACGCGGAGGATGATGATCCTTTCGCGCATTTCAGTGGTACTCGTACATATCGGATATGTTACAGATCGATGCCTATTACCCGCAGCTTAAGGTGGCTTAAGCCAACTTAACTTAAAAGGCCCATGGGGGCTTTTTCGGCGGTGCTTTCAAAATTTGGAGACCTATGTCGTCAAGATCTTGAGCTGCTCTTTCTGCAGTGTCTTATCAAAAGTTTGATCTGAGTTCATCTTGACCCTCAAAATCTCGGTTGAAGTAGGGTGGGTATTTCCCAATTTTCCTTAAGATGGCTTAAGCCACCTTAAGCTAATTAGCTCACCGGGGGCTTCCTGTAAGACGCTTTCAAAATTTGGAGACCTGTGTTGTCAAGATCTCGAGCTGCTCTTTCTGCAGTGTCTTGCCAAAAGTTTGATCCGAGGTCATCTTGACCCTCAAAATCTCGGTTGAAGTAGCATGGGTATGCAAAAACCGGGAAAATTGCTCAAATTTTACTAAATGTTGCACCCTCTTGGATACTTCCCAAAATTGCTCACCGGGAACTTGGGCTCGCCTAATAGTGCACATAGTGTCTAAAAGAAGACAATGTCGCCGTCATTTTGAGCTAAAAAATCTAGCTTCCGGTACCGATAGCTCCCGTAATAATTGAAAACGTTAAGGTGGCTTAAGCCACCCTAAATCGCTGTTAGGGTGGCTTAAGCCACCCGAAGGGTAATAGCCATCGATGATCGACTATGCGTGTGACATCGACGACGACGTACCAACATCGCGACTGCGGGCGTCTGTCATCTTTCGATCCGTAACATATCTCCCCTCTTTAAAGTGTCGTGATCTCACGACATTCGTGTCGAGTTACTTTTCAGAGGTCCAACCTCAGATGTGATGACGTGGCAGCCTACGATGAAGCTGGGTAGCAGTTCTTGGGATGCAGCCCATCGCACCGAAGGTGCATCGCAGTTCTTGGGATGCTGCCCGAATCCACGTCATCAGCGCGGGTCACATCGTGCCCATGCATACGCGATCGTAGCGCAGGTCACATCGCCGTGCCCGAGCATACGCGATCTTAGCGTAGGTCACATCGTGTGCCTTATGCCGTTACATCTGAGGCGGTTTCCGAACCGTCGCTTCGATACCAATGTTAGGGTCGTCTGAAATCGGTGCGGGGATTTTCACTGTACGAGCCGGGTCAAATCATATATATCGTCATGGGCGAAAGTGCTCCACGACGGGATTTGAACCCGTGACGTTCGCTTCTCTAGTGCGACGCTCTAACCAACTGATCTACGCGGAGGATGATGATCCTTTCGCGCATTTCAGTGGTACTCGTACATATCGGATATGTTACAGATCGATGATCGACTATGCGTGTGACATCGACGACGACGTACCAACATCGCGACTGCGGGCGTCTGTCATCTTTCGATCCGTAACATAAATCTTAGGGCTCTATAAATAGTGATGGGATTTTTCACTGTTTGAGATGGGTCGAGCGTAATCCATCGCGGCGAAAATGGTATCCGCGACGGGACTCGAACCCATGACCTCCTGATTGAATCACAGTCGCTCTACCAACTGAGCTACGCGGGTTGATGATGACATCGACCCGCATTCAGTGGTACTCATTCAGTTTCTGATATAATTACGGATCGCGATTCGGCAGCTTCGATGACGCACCAACATCTGATGACTGCTCGCGATCCCTAACACGTGGTATTTAGTAGGTATGTTACACCCCTGTAACTGTACACGTGAATATATATAATATTAGGGTGTTACAGGTGCTGTACTATTTTGAGCATATTTTTCAATAGCTAATAAAACAGGGTAACGAAAAAAATGAAACCCAAATTTTCATTTTCAAATCATACGTGTGTGTCAGATATATAGTCGGGTGTATATATCGGATAACGGAGAATAAACCCTGAGTTAAGGGTTTCGATATCAGAACGGTAAAAGTCGCAGATTGATAAAAGAGATAAAAAACATAAATACTAACGGGTGTTTCCCGTCTACTGGTGACGGTCACCCAGCCTACTATAGGAAGTGACAGGTGACAGTCTTTACTGTCGGTGTGTCACATCCAGCACACCACCTAGGGTGGTGACCGGAGCTAGTAGTGAACGAAGCAAACAAACTCCCTACTCAACTTCAGGAGGAAACTGTAGCACAACTGGGGGCCTGTACTCTTGGTCAGGGCGGTCCCAGGTCACAACAAGATTGTCAGATACTGCTGTTACTTTGCTAAAACCCTAAACACAGCTCAAATGTAGAGAGCCCTTCTGCACATCTAGGAGGCTATACCACAGCTAACTCCCAGGCAGGCACGGCGTGAATAATGCTAGCCACTAGTGGTCTTCGGAGCTGTCTGCCCGGCTCGGAGCAGCGTGACTGTGAAGCAGTTGCCGGCCCCCGGGGCCGGTGATGAATCATTCGTAGAAGGAATCGACGGGTTCTCGATCACGGGAGGCTGCACCGCACCGGGATGCTGCCAAGTGCTGCCCGACGGTGGAGCCTCGTCGTCTGAAGATGAAGCCGGCGACACCGGAGGGCCGTCCACAAACAACTCGGCAGGCGGTGGCGGCCCGGGATGCCACGGCATCGGAGCCATGTAGAGGCCCTGCCGTCTCTGCTCCCGCCGTTGGCGACGAGGCGGAATCGCACACGGCACGTCATGAACCGCTTCAGTTGGCGAAGCCCCCGCAGTCGGGACTGCTGCGGCAGTCCACGGAGCACCACCGACCGATGGACCCGTGCATGTGCGCGCATCGGCACCACCGACACCGGCAACGGCATGCGGCGCGGCGGTGGCACAAATTACAAAGAGTGCGCACACCAAGGAGGAAGTGAGGAGAGACCTCCCGAACTTCGGAATGCCGTTCCCGCAGCCGTACCGTGGCCGCGGCGGTGTCACCGAGGCATCTCCGTCGTCATCGTCGCTCGTGGCGTAAGCCGCGGGCCCGTAGTCGATCACGCGTTCCGGCGCCTCAACCGCGGAGAGCAAGTTCATGCTCGCGGCCGGCTCGTCGGGCGCCCCCAATGCAACCCCCGTGCTCTGAATGAAATCGGCAAACGTGCGGGTGACAGGAGGGCAGAACGGGTTCGGCGGACCGGTCCACTCCTCTCCGGACTCAACCGACGCGGGCGGGGAATGCGCGGTCGGCTCCGACACCACCGGCAAGTTGGCAGTGAAGGTGTTGATGTTGAATGTGGAGGCTCCAGCCGCGTGCGCCATCTCAGAGAACTCGGCGACGGCGGACACGAGGACCTCACCGTCCTCCTCGCAGAACGAGCACGCGGAGAGATCGGTGAAGACCTCCGGCTTCCCGCCCGCAAGCATGCAGAGGGCGTCGAATTCCACGGGGTCGCCGTTGTCGATGGCGTGTTGGAACCTCGCGGCCAACACGGAGTTCTCGGCCTCCTCGGCGAAGGCGAAGGCCGAGAGTCCGGTCCTGCCCCCGTTTGGGCAGTCCCTGTGCCAATGCCTCGCCTTCCCCTTAGCACACACCTGATTTTGGCAGTACGGGATCGCCGCACCGCTGTCGCGGTGGAAGGCCACCTTCCGTGAGACGGACTGAGACCAATTCCCTCCTTCGGGGAGGGGCGAGGCTGCGAAACGGGTCTTGACCCGGCGGTCCGGTTTGTCCGCGCGAGGGGTAAATCCCCGCGGAGACGGCTCGGACTCGGCGGCGACGAGGAAGGTGGCTAATTGCCTCTTCAAGTCGAGTACCATCGTCCGTAAGTCCTCGATCTCACCCGCCGTACCCGACCCATCAACGCCCTTCTCCATGAAGTGCGTGCCGTGCGTGGGAGTACCGGTGTGCGGATGCGGTGGCGGTGCCCGCCCGCACGTGCTCGCCGTAGCACTCCCGCACCCACTGCTGAATGGTGAGTAGGTCGTGGGCGGCTCGTTGGTCGTGAAGGAGCAAACGGGACACCACCGGTTGGTAGAAGGTGGCGTCGAGTGCTTTGATGAAAAGGGACTTCACGTCCTCGTCCTGGAGCGTCGATCTCGTCCTCGCAGCCTTGAGCGCGGCGTTGAAGTCCTCAATGGGTCCATGAGGGTCCACGCCCGCAGCGATGCGGACGGCAAACATGTCCGCTTGCCCCTGGAAGGGGTCCCCGACCGGGATCATCCGACGGGCGAACTCGAGTAGGACACGCTTACCGTCTGCTGGGAAGCTGGCGCTGGACGAGTCCAACCAGTCCGCTGCGGGCGACGAGGGGTCGATCAGCAGCTCGAGCGTGGAGAACAATAAATTGTTGGCCTCCACGCGGACGGCCAAAGTAGCGTCGTCCAGCGTGAAGAGTGGGAGGAAACCGGTGTCCTCAGTGACGAATGCTGCCTGCAGGGCAGAGACCATCCTCGTGAAGATGGCCGCCGCGTGGGGCTCCGCACCGGAAAATCTCCCCTCTTTGCCGTCGAACAACTTGCGCTGGACGTGCTTCGCCACCTTCATGTCGAAGTGCTCCCGCTGCAAGGTGCGTACCGATGCCAAAAATGTAGCACCCGCCGAATTAGCGGCCGGCTGTGCCGCTGTCGGGGTCGCGGGTGTGTTGGCATGCCTGGCAGCAACGGAGTCAAAGATTGTGCTCAATGTGCGGCGACGATGCGCCATGCTAGCCGTTGATCTAGTAGAAGCAACCATGATGAAGAAGACTACAGGGGTGGAGTGAGGCAAGGAGACGTGGGAAAAAAAAATGCGGTAGTCTTGGGCGGCCAAGAAATGTGGTGGGTCGTCGATACGGCTGCCGTGAGAGAGCAGAAATTCCGAGAAGTCGTGTGGTAGATGGCGGCCGATACGAAACGGTGTGGTGACCAACCAGGATGCGTAAACCAATCCAACGTTAAATCCCGTAGAAAAGATGTCCTCAAAGGCCTACAGCTAGCCGTAAATCAACCCACAAAACTTAGGCCATACCCGCGACTGCCGGCACTCCCACGCGCGGAGCGCCTCACTCCATCCCAAGCGTCCGGCTTTAGCCAATCATCCTCGCGGTGTCGCGGTGGCTAAATAAAACGTAAGTGGGGCCAAACCTGTCAGATATATAGTCGGGTGTATATATCGGATAACGGAGAATAAACCCTGAGTTAAGGGTTTCGATATCAGAACGGTAAAAGTCGCAGATTGATAAAAGAGATACACATAAATACTAACGGGTGTTTCCCGTCTACTGGTGACGGTCACCCAGCCTACTATAGGAAGTGACAGGTGACAGTCTTTACTGTCGGTGTGTCACATCCAGCAGTGTGCGTTTTTCACGTATTTTGGTACAACATCTATGTATACCTCTAGGTGTTACACACCTGATATTTAGGGTGTTACACGAGATATGGCTATGCACATTATGTTTTTCAGATACCTTAATAGGTATAAAATCATAATTCGTGAAAAAATGGAGTCGGAATTTCAGTTTTGGAATTTCCCGCCAACGATTTTTACCCATTTCCCACCTTTTTTGGCCATTATATATATACCTCAGTATATATATAGCGGTGTGTGTGTAATGTGTAAGTTACAGAACTCATGCAACTTATCTCACTTTTGCACATGGTATTTTTCATGGCATAATAGTGAAGATATCTGATGGTCAACATCTGTGGTTGAACATATATATGGGTTTTGCTGATTTGAAACCCATGGAAGTTGGTCCACTTCCTAATGATAATATTAGGTGTATCAACTTTAAGCGAGTCTGTCACTTAAGTGATAACTTGTCAGAACCTATGATCTACTTGGGCATATGACTGTGCACTGAAAGAGTATCAAGTGATATCTTTAGTTTCCAAGTAGATCTGGACATAGCTTGATAAATAAATTTAAGCAGTCTCACACAACACAATAGTGTGTGTGTGTGTGTGTGTGTGTGTAATGTCCACAACAACCTCTATCAGTTCAATATATAGTTACTGATCTGAGAATGTACATGCAATTGTGCTGATCAATTCTGAATCAATTGTCACAATGCAATGTTGTTGTTGTTGTTGCTCCAGCGATGATATGTGAGACGAATGGACAATGCTCAACAGTGACCAGCTGCTTATTTGAGCATTGTATAATGCCTTCGGGTCTGGAGATTTCTCCATCCAGCCCTACAGCATGTTGGTTGATTCTGTCCCATATCTATCGCCATCACTTGACATCCAGCTGCTATCGTGATCAAGCTGGATGGTACTATGTATTATGTGTTGATATGATTCTTGATCATTACACTTTCGAGTCAGTGCATTGTCAACTTACATAGTAGTGTCAGTGACTTATTTATTACACTTGTGAATCAGTGTAATGTCATATACTTAATGATACATAAGTTGCAGTGATTTGTGTATGCAGTGACTTATGTACATGTACTTTCTGATTGAGTACATTGTCTGTGTGTGGGATTTGTGCTACTACACACACTTGTATATAGGTAATTACTGATTCATTACACTATACCAAGTTGATCTATCATATAGGATGATCTGTATACCAATCACAGAATATATCTAACATGATGTATTTCAACTTAGTTAGTGACTGTAATCCTGTATATCTCATCTACAGTGATGAGTTGCTTTGGTCTATTTCACATATAGTTCCGGTGAGCACTCCTTTCAGTGATCCACAATAGAACGAATATACTCATCCCAAATCCTGCGTCAGAGTATATCGAGCTAATTATTGTGTTAAGACCACTGAATAGGCACCTTACACCATATGGGTTCAAATATAGTTTACATGCACAGCAGGAATGCTTATGTGCAATGTCTGATGCATTGTGATATGATACCATATATCCCAGCTGCTATCGTGGTCAAGCTAGTTTATGCATTACAGCTGCTAACGTGATCAAGCTGTATGCATAAATGTATGCACATGTCACAATGATATAGTTGCTCAGTATTATAATGTACATGTATTATAATGTACATATGCTGCATGCACTTGGTATATACTGAATGATTGTATATACTGCAAGTGTGTGTGTGTGTGTGAAGCGCTTACACAGCATATAGTATACACTCATGATTGCAGGCTTGTATGCGATTCTGACAGTGAATGGATAATACTATCTCAACAAGTATTACAGACTTGTATGGCATGCTGCATATTATACTGTCATCATGCGTCATCTGTTCATGATAATTCCAGCCGAGGTATGTACATATACTGTCAAGGATAATCATGATGCGCGCAGACGAGTGATTATTGCAACTATTTGAAATGACGATATTTTGATGACATCATGCACACTGATCTCGTCATCATAAACTGCAAGATAATCGTTCGGTGCAGAAGGCGATTTATTGTGACTCTGTTGAATCACGGATGTGCGCGCTGCGAATTATGAGCACATCTTTGTCGCAATATGAACGGCATATGATACAAATGCCATTTTTCGCACGGATCATATTCTGATGATGATTTGTTCATCCGCGTCTCAATATGTCGAATCTCGTACAATTGCGAATCGTAACTGCGCATATATGTGATCGGCATGCTGCATGCACACCTTTTCGCGCTGTATATCTGACGATATGTACGATCAACTGCGATTATGACGACGTCTCCTCGCGCACTGCTTTCGCTGTTTATTATGCAACGGTCGATATTATGCAGATATGTCAATATATGTGCGACTGCGGCGCCCGATGATATTCGCGCTCCGCAAACCTGCGCAAACAAAATTCAATATCTACTGCTGCACTCACACTATATGAGTCCTCGTTCGTCGCCTTGACGAGACGGAGAATAATACCAACTGATAAGGCTTCGCTAGCAAGGGCCAGTATCGATAGTGCCGACTTCGCGACATATCGATAGTATCGCTACTATCACTATCAGTCGATCCCGTGAATTTAGCTATCGCGAAATATCACTATCAGTCGATTCGTCGCCTGCCACGTATCACTATCAGTCGACTCGAATATGGGAACTATCACGTATCAGTCGATTTGAACGTACACGACTATTGCTATCAGTCGATTGGTCGGTGGATTTCGAGGTATCGACTTCGAATTCACCTGTCACCACTATCGTTCGACAGCAAGGCCATTTTACAGATAATACCTACTGTAGGCCGCCGTGAGTGCATGGGTCTCCAGTTGGAGACTTCTCGAGTCTTGAGACCATAAAACAGTCGTCAAGCACAGAGCCCGGATCAACATCATGCCTTCAGCTTCACACAAGACGAACCCACGCAGGGGACAGAAGCGTCCACAGAGTGGAAGTGTAGAGTCCGAAACTCTAGGCTCGGGGAAACGTGGAAAAAAAACGTCCTTCCGGCCGGTCTGCAAGGTGCAGGGAACCGGAGATGTCAAGCGAACTCAAAAGGGCCCGTTCGATCCTGCGGGTAATGACAACGTCGATTTTGTGGTCCGTGAGATCAAACAAAAAGCATCCAGCTTCGGGAAAGATCGGTGGCTGGTGGGGTGGGAGGGACTCGCCGACTCGGACAGTGGAAACGTGTGCTCTTGCCAGCTTTTTGTGCGACTCAGATGATGAGGAGGAGGAAGTGCCAACTGAAGCGATGGCACCAAGTGGTGATAAGTTGGATGAGTTAGGGCAGTACCTGCAACTGCCTGTTGAGCCTGCGAGCATCGACGTGCTGGCTTGGTGGAAGGCACGCAAGAGTGCCTTCCCAAATCTTGCGACCATGGCAGCGTCACATCTTGCCACGCCTGCTAGCACAGGAGGTGTAGAGAGGTTCTTTTCTAGGGCCACTCGGGCACATGATGACTTGCGCAAGAACATAGGAGAGGAGTTTTTGGAGCATATGTTGATGGCAGGCACGGTTGCAGATTAGAATAACAAACACGCTGTTTTGAGTAGTTGAGTGTTGAATACGGTGTTTGCATACCTTCATATCCTTCGTAGCACTCACGGCATAAGCTACTATCGGCACTATCGATATGATCGAACTATCGTTGATTATTAGTTAAGTAACTGCACTATCAGTATCAGTCGATAATGAAAATTTCACTATCACTATCAATCGATAGGAACTTTCGTGAAAATCGGGATCAGTCGATTCCATAGTATTCTATTATCACTATCAATCGACCTGGGCTTTGTAAACTATCAGTATCAATCGATTCGAATTTTTGAGAAATCGGGAAATATCGATCCCTTAAATCTTAGGCGATACTGGCCCTTGTTCGCTAGCAAGCGAATAGATATGATACAAGCGAGGCTATTATGGAACGTTAATAGCTCACGCAGAGTCTGTGTGGATATGAGTGCAGTGCTTCTCAAGAAGTGACTGCTGTAGCTCAACGCTACCTCATTTGCGCAATGCCCCGCATCTCATAGATGCCACCACAATTGGGTTGTGAACCCATAGCATTGGTTGAACAATCAGTATCGGCTGAACGAATAAGCCATATGATACTCGCATGCTTGTTCAGAACATGCTTGAAGCGAAGATGAGTTTTCTCCGAACACTTTCGGTTCTTCAAGACTTCATCTTGCTTTGCCATCTCGAGTCCACAACCTGGCCTCTCGATGACAGGTGTCACTCAAGTCTCACCTTGAGTAAATGACGGATGATATGACTGTACATGTCATAGTCGACCGTACTGACGACTGTCTGTCATTATAATATATGACATGACACGACATGACATAACATGACATGGTATGACATGTATGACAGGTATGACATGTATGACATGTATGACACATGTGTCATCGGTCATAACCCGGACAGTCCACCCCCCAGAATTGGTGGGATGACAGGTAGGGTGCAGTTGGCGTGCTGTAGCGGCGTGTAGCTCGATGGCCAAGGCAAGATGCATGGTGGGGATGACGAAGGACATCAGGTGGGATGTGGGACTACCGCGCCTTGCCACATGGAGGCTCGGCACACCCCTAATTCTAGTGCAAAAGGTTGTTGATGTAGACTGTGGTAGGTGGGGGCATTGGAGGGGGTGTGGCCCGAGCATGGTTGCGCTGACGGAGCAGGGCGTAGCGAGCGAACCGCTTCGATTCGTGCGGCGCGCGAGGTGTCCCAACACACTAGAAGAGTGGCGAAATAATACTTTTGGGGTGGTTGGCGGGGGGGCAGGGTGGGGAGGTTCGAAATGCAGGCCGGCTCTCAGGGTTCGGGTCTTACGCGTACGTGGGTCGCAAGGCAGAAAAAAACCGGACCGTCATAGAGATACTCCGGGTAAATTTAACCGCCACATCCTCCAAGGTAAACCCTAATAAAAGCCTCTCAAATAGAAGATAGAACCGATGCCGCGTGCAAGGTGGTCAAGAAGATTCTGAATTCAAGGTTGCTTGTTACGGTCTTTATGATCAACTTACTACTTTTTGAGTAAATTAGGTGTCGCTATGGAAAAAAGCGTGTCGGCATCCTCTTGTGAAGGAGAATGGCCGTCCCTGGAGGCAAGCAGCTCTGTGTCTGCTATGTGTACAGGCGACAAACACCCCTTCCTAGAACTTCGGCAAGGTGGATATTACTGTTCTGACTGCCAAGCAGAGATTGAAGATGCTGCGAGAGTGTCAGAAGAGAACGAGTATCTTCGGATCGTCGAAGAGCAGGACGCACTTCGTTTCGGTGTGGGGGCCACTGCCGTCGAGTGCTCGGCAGATGCTTCTCACGGGTCCCGTGGGGTGACAATCGACTGGCTGTTGCGGTGGACGGATGCGCATGGCTGCTGGGACTGGCCAACATGGCAAGTTGTCAGATTCATTGTGCGCCCGGCGACGCGGAGCAACCACTGCAGATATGTAGAGCTCCCAGAAATAGCAACAAGTAAGGGAGTTCTCGGACCGGCTGACACCTTCGTCAGCCACTGCTGGGGGGCTCCGTGGGGTGACCTGGTCGGTGCTGTTTCTGACGCCGCATCGCCGCAGCGGCGCGTCTGGGTGGACGCCTTTGCTGTGCGCCAGTGGCCTGGGAATGCGGCGGACCTGGACTTTCGTGGAGTGGTGCGTCGCTGCAGCTCCTTCGTCCTTGTGTGCACTTCCCTACCCGAGGTTGCAGACATGCTGTGGTCGGATGCGCGTAAGAAACGGCACGAGAATCTTCCCGTGGAGGTAAGCGCCCCTTTTGCTCTCCGCACTACGCGCAACCGTTCCCCCCTGCTGAAGGAAGGCTATTGGCTGCCACTCCCCCCTGGAGTATCCCGCTTGAGAACTTAAATTGACTTGCGTGGCCGTGAAGTCGCTACCGAGCCGTGAGACGATGATTGAAGTTGTTATACGAAATCATGTAAACTAAACGCACATTGACGCTCGTCCACACAGTGAAGATCGAACCCCCCGGGGTTCCCCCTTCGAAACGGCAAGTTTCGGAACTCAGTTTAACTGCAGTCGACCTTACGCATGCTTCCTCCCCCCCCAAGAGCAGCAGTGTGCCTTTTCAACATAGTCGATGCTATTTTCCACTTCAAATCACATCATCTGGGCACTGTTTGGTGGTAGGTGCGCCGCAAAATCTCGTTCTTCCGTGTGTGGTGCCTGGTCGAGATCCAAGCGGCGCGCCTGGTAGAACACGTGGCGATTGTTATGAAGGGTGGCTCGATGGTGAAGGAGACGCGAAGTGATCAGGGCAGACTTGGAGGTCGCTTTTTCAAAACCGATGCCCGTATGCTGTCAAACATGAAGATGCTAGTCGATATCGAGAAAGCGGAGGCTTCCGTTCCGGAAGACCTCGCACGGGAAATGGCGCGTGTACGTGCCGAGCCAGGAGGCGTGGCAGCGCTTAATGAAATGATCCAAGATGCTGTGGCCACGGGCGCGACGTGCGCGAAACGTGCGGTGCTCCAGAGCGCGGCCTGTGGTGACGCCCATTCCTTGCAGAAGCTCCTGGGGATGGACGAGGTGAGAGTCCCGCGCGAGGAGCTTCAAATCTTCAAAATAAGGGATGTAGAATTTGGGGCTATGGGATCAGGTGTGGGCTAAAAGTCTTAGGCTGGTACGCAAAGGAATAGAGCTGAGGAATCCCGACTGACGGATACTCTTAAATGCGCAGCGTCGGGGTTCTCGATATGCCCCTCCGATCCAACTTACGTACATACTGTAACTTGTGCAGATGCATTTCGACATGCGTTCTCACTGTCCGCACATTGATTGTATAATTGCTCCAATCAAGGCGGAGCAGTCCTGTGCAAGAGGGGGGGCACCTCGGAATGGGTGTGATGCGGTTGGAGTGGTTGCCCCAGGTTCAGAAAGCGGAGATGCTGCGAGCGTGCTCCTTCACTGGCTATCTGGTTGTGGTGAAGCTGCTTCTGCAAGCCGGGGCCCCCATCGACGAGGCCCGCAAAGAGACAGGTGGCACGGCGCTGATGCAGGCCGCCAAAGCCGGGCGCGAGCTAGTAACGGCCCATCTCATAAGTGCGGGGGCGGACGTCTTACTCCGCGACCAGCGCGGAAAGAGCGCCCTCGACTGGGCGCGCGAGAAAAGCCATTTTGGCATCGCCAGGCGGCTGCAGGCCGGGGTGATGAAGGCCACCGCGAGCCGCATGACGCAGGTAGACCACTACTTTCGTCGAGCCAACCTCCCTTGTGTGCAGCTGTGGCTCGAGCACTCCGTCACACCGCTCCCAGGGATCGTGAAGAGATGAAGGCAGGCTTGAGCCACAGTCGTGTATGATGTGCATGGCATCCATGCAACATCGGCATTGGCTCGATGTCCTGAAGCATGCGCTTCGATCCCGTGTCTGGGCGAGTCACAAAACCCACCACGCTCAGCGATGGCAGTTTGCGATAGCCACTGTCCGCCCCGAAGCTGCTTTCCATAGAAAAGCCGGTGTGTCGCGAGAAGGGCGCTGGGGCCGCGAGAAGGGCGCTGAGGCCGCGAGAAGGGCGCTGGGGCCGCGAGAAGGGCGCTGGGGCCGCACCCCAGACCCAGTACATGCAACTGTGGCCACGAGCCACACCGCATTGGAGGGGTGCTGATCGTGTTCTTTCATTTCATCATTTCTTCGGCCTGCTGGTTATTTCTTTGGATTCCCGATTCACCACATTCAAGCTACGCGAGCAACAAATGGCCGAGAGAGTGCGGTGAGTGAGTGCTGATCAGCGCTGCGATCAGGTCTCACCCTGGCAGTGTGAGCGCAGGCCAAAGTCATGGAATCTATAAGGATGGGCGCTTCCTTCCATTCTGTCTTGCAGAGCTTTTGCAGCAGAGCTTGCGCTATCTGATACTAAGTCACAACGCAAAGAGAAAAGTGTCTCAGACAGAATCACGCCAGCTGATAGCAGTGTATAGCAGCGAATATGTTTGCAGTGTTCATCGGCTTAGACCACCGCTCGATGCTCTAAGCTGGACTCAGGGTCAGATTCAAGCTCAGCGATGCCATATTCTGATTGGCAGATTCACTGGAAGGATCGATCCACGCGATGAGCCAGTGATTGCGTCATGAATGAGGAATTGGGGGGGCCACGAGGCTCAACACAGTGATGTTAGGATTCAAGTCGATGATGTCCCAATCCTCAATTCAAGGCTTTTGCATCACTTGCAACCAATGTTCGATTTGTGTTAGTCGCTATTTGTAAAGGGACCGTTTCAATTTCATTGGATGTCTTGATGGGCGTACTGTCGGGAGACAACTTGTACATTGTACACATCAGCACTGTGTGTTGGACGCGCTGAATCGAACGCAATTTCCCAACAGATCATGGGGTGCATTTGGGTTCTCATATCTTCTTGGATGATCTGAATGGCAAGAGCCCACTGGGTCCGTCTTCGGAGGTCATCCGGAGGAGGGCCGAGTGCTCACCGCCGCGTGAATGCACCCCACACTCACCGCGGGCTCCGGTTGAAACAGGCGGAAAAGGACACAGCTTTGCGAGAGGCTGCGCGGGAGGGCCACGTGGAAGCCCTGCGCATTCTGCTGCAGAGTGGGGCCGATGTCACTGCCCGGGACCGAAAGGAGAGATCAGCGCTGGAGTGGGCTCAGTCGGTCAACGAATTCGGAAAGGATGCAGCTGCCAGGGCCGCCTGCGTCTCAGCAGTACAGGAGGCGTGGGTTCCGCAGTGGACTAGGAGAAGTAAGTGTACTGCGACCAAGAAGGAGAAGATGGGCGACTTGTCGTGGGCCTGCGAGCGTGGGCACACGGAAGTGGTGCAGGTGTTGCTAGGTGCAGGGGTGCCAGCGCACCCCTGCACCAACAAAACCCTTAAAAAAACCCTAAAACCGGATAAAATGAATCGGCCGCCCATCTTAATGGCCGCTTGCAACGGCCACGCAGCGATTGTGAGCTTGCTGATATCTGCAGGGGCAGATCTCGAATGCACGGACAAATTCAATTGGACGCCATTCCACTTGGCAGCAGCTGAGGGTCACATCGATGTGCTGAAAGTGCTGCTGGAGGCACAGCCGGAGCTCGCAGACCAGGGTGGGGGGCGCTACATGCTGTCACCGCTGGGATATGCGTACTTCAAGCGGAACGTCAATTGCTTTACACTATTGGCCGCAGCTAGCAAACAGCCTCTGAAAGATGCATATCTGAGAAAATCGGCGGAAGAAAGTTGCCCGGAATTCATGCGAGTGCTGCTGCGCCTTGGAGCAGACCACACCGCACGAACCGGTATAAAGAAAAGGACTCCATTAGAAAGTGCTCGAAGGAACATGGTCGGAAAGGGAAAGGCACCAGATCCATCCTCGGAACATCAAGAATGCATTCAAATACTAGAGAATGCACATCTGAGTGAGACAACGCATCACTCGGCTCAGGCAGCTTGGGAGGCAGCGATGAACTCGCTTCCAGAGCATAGCATTGGTGCGCAGGCAGTGCAGTTGGAGCGGGGCTCGAGTAACCCAGTGAGGGGGTTCCATTCTTCAGTAGTGAGATCACGAAGTGAGATCAGGGGGTACCATTCTTCATGAGAGAGATCACGGAGTGAGATCACGAATTCCCATGGAGTCTCGAAGAGGGACATTTGGAAATAGAGATGAGGAAGAGAAACGAGGGACTATCGTAATTCAACGTCTCTTAATTACTAGACTGTAACCTGGAACACCCATGTCGTCCCACCTTTGTCCACACAGGCAGTTTGGATTGTCCCTGTTGTACGAAATTCGGGTATGTTGTGGCCCAAGTGGCACTCTGGTGGAAACATCTTGGCCCACGCAGCCAACATCAAGGCACATGCGCTACAATGAAATATGCGGAACGCGCACATAATATAAACATCCGAAAATATAAAATGAGCAAGCTCGATGCCTGGGTCATATGCCTAACTGTGGGGATTGATGGGAACGGAGATATATATATGATAATGTAACTTATATATATCACGGTCCCCGAACGAACGAAGCTGGACAGCGGAGGTCCCGGAGGTCACAACAAACTAAGATGAGATAATAAAATACTTAGGTTGTTTTATTATCGCAGAGCGAAACGAACACACGGACAGGCAAGATGCAAGTGACACCACAGGGCGAGGGGTGACACAGGAAGAGACAGTCACCCCCAATTTATGGGGGGGCAAAAGTCTGTCTCCCCGTGACACCACCTCACCCCGAAGGCGTGAGGTGCCACGACGCAAGCTGGCCAAGGCGGTCCTAACATCCTACGGCTGGCCATAAAGGCAAAACCCTAACAAAGCAAGCATCATGCGAGACCCAAAGGGGCCTTTTTCAACCCAGCTAGCACGGCTACGCCAACGCTGGTCTCAAGATGCATGCTCTAGGGGCTTACGCCCATGCACGTGCTGCGGGGATGTCTACTCCCGCAGGCCTACAAAGGCTACTAGGCTCCAGCGTGCGAGGGTGGATGGCGGCGGAATCCTCGATCGTGGATGGAGTCGAGCGCCGCTGGGATGTCGTCAACCAATGCCCACGCGGTGCAGCGCCATGATGCATGGCACCACCAGAGCGAGTGCGGGGACGAGGACACCCAGAGGGGGGCGAAGGTGGAAAATGCGGCGTGTTCCTACTAAGCTGCACACGAGTGCGAAAGCAGAGAGGAGAATCGGTGGGATGGGTTTCGTAGCACCACCACACGCCACCACGCAGGCAGTGGCCAAGGGGCACGCAGGGTGGAGGGGAGAGTGGAGGCCGCTGCGGACGCAACTCGGTGTGGTCAGAGTTCTCGTCATTGGCGAAGGCGATGGACTCGCGATGTTGGTGTCTGGCGCATAAGCACCACCAGACACCACCAGACCATAGCCAGGGGTAAGATGATGTCGACGTAGTCGGAGATATGCCACCACTGAACGCATAGCGGCCATACGCGCATGCTGACGTGCGGTGGACATGGGTGCAGACCGCAGGCTGCAGAATTCTGCGAGTGAAAGATAGGGTTTCAAGGCGAAACTCCAACTTTTCGTAAAATTGACAATTTCAAGTGATGAAAAGGTCAAATTGGGGTAGATTTTGACGCTGAAAACGGCGGTCGCGTCAGAAACGTCGTGCGGTAAGCCAATTTTGCTGCAGTTGAGGTGCTGCTGGCCAGAGTGTAAAGTAGGATTACGTGATACGTTGTTCGCGACACTGAACACGTGTCGAAAAAAAATGAAGAAGCGAATGCCGCTCAAAGCCCGCCGTAGAAGTCAAGCATGTGGTGAATTCTACTCGAACAAGATGTGGCTTGACGCGCTCAAGGTCGTCGTCAAAGCAAAACGTCGCTGATGTCGCGATGTCGTTGTTGGACGTGCAGATGCCGCACGCGAAGTCCGGGAACTGGTTCCGTTCCGGGGAGACGACCGGTGCTTCTGGAGACACGCGGAGTCAGATGCGTCGGTGAGCAATGCGCTCAGCCGGGTGTGAGTAGCTTGTTCCGCTACGATAACCGCTGGTTCCGCGGGATCAAAGTAAGATGAAATCTGAAACCACCACTGAACAGTGGTGAGGCCATAACCTGATGGGAACGGATATATATATATGATAATGTAACTTATATATATCACGGTCCCCGAACGAACGAAGCTGGACAGCGGAGGTCCCGGAGGTCACAACAAACTAGGACGAGATAATAAAATACTTAGGTTGTTTTATTATCGCAGAGCGAAACGAACACACGGACAGGCAAGATGCAAGTGACACCACAGGGCGAGGGGTGACACAGGAAGAGACAGTCACCCCCAATTTATGGGGGGGGGGCAAAAGTCTGTCTCCCCGTGAGGGATCCCGAAGGCTACAGAGCGCGCTGGCGGTTTTAAGGGGGAGTGCGTGCATCGGCACTTTATTAATTTTGTCGACAAGAACGTTAAGCATACTGTAGTAAGTTAAACCCACGAGATGGTATAGGTGTCGTCGCTCTCGTGTGCATAACGCAAGTCATGTGAGCGTAACCCACGTGAGAGATGCCCAAATTACAACTCCGTGTACGGCGATATGCACGCATGTGGTGGGGCATACGATTGGAAATGGCATCACAATGTGTGGTTTGCCTTGTTAGTGAACCCTGAACCCTATCACCAAATATCATTGGCACCGGTTCTCGCAAGCTTTGTTGGAGCATGCGTAGGGCATATTGTATGCTACTGCGACATCGAATACCGTTATCATACAGTATGATTCAGCTGTGCTGATTGGCTCTATATCTCTAGCCATTCCGCTCCCGTATACAGCGATACCTCACCTTTAAGGAAACAGGAATTTGGAGCCAGCCTAGCTTTTCCCGTATTTTTCTGACCCCCCCCTGCCAGCGTCAGCCTCTTACCGAAATGACTAACGAAAAGGAAACGCGATTCGAGCGTCAGCCAGCCTCTTCTCTTAAATCCATTTCTTCTTAGGGATTGGAAAGCGCAGTCAGCCAGCGCATTCTCTTAAATTCAGCATGGATCCGAGCAGTCGCCAGGAACTGCGAGAATTACATGCTGACTTGCAAAGTGGCATGATTAGTCAGGAAGACTACGACGACTTGAAGTCGATAGTCATAACGCGTATCAAGGCCAAAGCGCCACTCAAAGAGTGTCCCAGCGGTGAGACCGAGAAAGCATCAATGCAGAGTAGATTCAGCTACAATTTCCTTAATAATAATGGAATTTCCTGATGTTCAGCTAGCCTTCGTTTCCTTAATATGACATTCCGATTTCCGTTAACGAAATGATTCGGCAGCCTTCATTTCCTTATTTGGGTACATTTTCTTAATATTTTTTTCAGCCCAGCTTTTTCCGCATTTTTCCGACCCCCGAAAAGCTGACTGTTTCCTTAACCCAGCATTTCCTTAAATGTGAGGTATTACTGAATGTTTGGATTGGGCGCATATGTCAGCGACAGAGACGCGGCGGAGAGAAAAATCCCCCCAAACCTAAGTACAGTGGGTACTACTTGGGCGCACTCAAAGAGATTGGATCGTATGGATTCATATTTTACATTCATTCGTGTGCATCTTCCCGGGAATTTAGTCCGAAGATAAAAACCAGGGTATTGTATCGGTTGGTACCGGGTTAATCGATCGATTCTGATAGATTTAATGCTCAAACCCATCGATACCGATTCTCCACCCTATTAGTCGATCGATTTTGATTTTCTACCATGCGAAATCAACCGATTCTGATTTTGTATGACCCTGGATGAATTGATCGATTCTGATTTGTTATGACTCTATATCGCGATCGATGGTAATAAATCGCATGTTCAACCGATACTCCGACGTATATTGATACGTATATCGGTATGACCGTTACATGAAATGCATGTCATCATTCTATAGAGTAAATATCAATATCGCTGCTAACGAAGTCGCGTGATGACATACGACTACTGAACTACATGCGGTTCGTGACAAACTTTCCCAGCCTGCTAGCCCATTGCGGTTGGCGTTTCTTCAGGCGCTCCGCCTTACTCTCAAGAACCTCGTACTCAGTGGCATTGCTGCCGTCCAGGTCAAATAAATCAAAGATTTCGTTGGGTTCGCGTGATTGATCCCTTACCTTGCGAGACACGGGTCAGTGCGTCCGATGCATTCCGTAAGCTTGCGCCGTGGACGCCCATTGTCTTCAAAATTCGAGAGGGAAATTCCTTCAAGGGTATGGAGCTTTCAATCCGTTATGCGGGTGTCTTGAGTTAGACATCGATCCCGTATTTTGACTGCTGCGAATCCCAGTGGTTATACGTATATATAAGAAATGGAGCATGGTGTGCACCTTTGCACCAATGAACAGTTAATACACCCCACGGCACAGATCGATTTCAGATATATCTATACAGTAATCACTCACCTTTAAGAAAACCCGGCGATAAGAAACCAGCCAGCTTTTTTTGGGGGGGGGGTACCGAAGTTGTCGAGAAAAGCTGGCTGGTTTTTTTGAGCTATGGAATCCTCGAAAATAAGAAATATGGGTGCTGGCGCCGCAGGCGGAAAATTTTGAACATGTCGCCTTTTTAAGTGTGTATCATTGGACTTTTAAGAGAATTGCTGGCTGATTGAAAGAAAATACTTGCTAATTCTTACCGATTCCATAGGACGCTGGCGCTGGCGGGGGGGGTACGCAAGTTGGTGGAATTAGCTGGCTGACCCCAAATCTCCGGTTTTCTTAAAGGTGAGTGATTACTGTACATCGATATGGGCAATTGATATCTAAAACAATGGAAACATATCGATCGATATTAATATTATATTTACCACGCATGCAAAATCAATCGACGAAAGCTGGTTTTTCATGACTCTGAATCGATCGAGTCCGATTTCTAAGTACCTTGAATCGATCGATAGCGAATATTCTGACCCCTAGTTGCAAATGACGGCGCAACCCGGCATTATCTTTCCCTGAAAACTCCAAACTGTCTGCTGCGGGCGAAATTTTGAATATCTGGAATAGTAACTTAGACATTGCCTTGATATTTCGTAGACATGGCCCTACTTTATATTCCTACATTTGTAGGGTCACCTAGTCACATTGACAATTAGAAAAGTCACAGGATCGATAATAGTTTTCGGTTGACAAAGTATACCATCACATATTGATCGATCACATTCATATTCGCATTCACATTCACGTTCACATAAAGGTTGTAGACTCTGAAGCATCATACCGAAGCCCGGCAACATGATTACATGATGTATTAGAAATTTGAACCAAGATGGATCATATCATATCTTAAGTGGTATAACCATAATGCCTTGTTGTTCATAACCTCTCTGATGTGTTGGGCACCAGACAATAAAATATGAAGAGTACAGTAGTGACGAAGGTTCATTTAGTAGGAACATTTTGGTTATATAGATTCGAACCAAGTCTGATTGAGATAAGAGTTCCATTTATAATACGTGCCACTGAAAGATGAGTATTGAAAGCCTCAGAGTATATCCGATTGACTGGCCTTAAACGCTTCGATACCCATATGATTGTCCCATATGAATGAAGGGACGCAAGGGGGGGCGACTGCGGCGTGCATCATGCATAGGGGGGCGACTGCGGCGCAGGGAAGATATCTTCCGTTGAGCTGGTACGGCCCCAAATCCAAAATTCTTTCGGCCCGCCTTCGGCCCGCCCGGTCCAAACTACAAAATGCCCGCCGCACGCGCGAAAATTTTAATCTTAAGTATGGGAAAATGCAAAATTTGCAAAATTTTCATCAAAATTTTAGAAATTTGCGCCAAATTGGTTCGGCCCCAAAGCAATTTCTCTTTCGGCCCCTCTTCGGCCCGGGCCTCATTTTGGCGACTCAGTTCGGCCCGGGGCCGGCCAATTGGGGTACAGTAATCACTCACCAATAAGAAAGTCCTAAATTTGGGGTCAGCCAGCGAATTTCGTCAAGTTGTGACCCCCCCCCGCCAGCGCCAGCGACCTATGAAATTGCTAAGAATAAGAAATCCCGATTTCGTAGCTCAGCCAGCCAATTTCTTATTCTTATTACTTAAGGAGGAGGCAGCCAGCTATCATGAAATTGGCACTCAGCGACGGCCACAGTAGTAAAATTTTAGTACTGGAGTTTTAGTTTGGATAACTCACTTTTCGCCGACAAGCCAGCGTTTGCACCTCCGTTCGAAAAAATTCAATAGTCTGTATGATATTTTTATTGAGATAAATTGTGTATAACCATCAAAATCCTTGTTAAATCGAGTAAACCCACCAAATAATCCAGCCAAAATTTCTTAACTAGCTTTCACTATGATTCAAGCCAGCCAGCCCCTTGATTTCTTATTTTGGCCAATTTCTTAAGAAATTAAAGCTAGCCAGCAAATTTCGTCAAGTTGTGACCCCCCAAACGCTGGCTGGTTTCTTATTGCTATTATTTCTTATTGGTGAGTGATTACTGTAAGATATCTTCCCTGCTGCGGCGTGCATCACGCAAGGGGGGCGACTGCGGCGTGCATCATGCAAGCAAGGCGACTGCGGCGTTCATCATTAGGAAGAATCAGTGTGGAAAGCATCGGCACTGCACTGCAAGCCAGCCGCAACCCCTTGACAATCCGCCGCTCGCTCTGCAAGAGCCCCAGACTCCAAGCGCGAGATCTGTTTCCTCGGTGTGTGGGTGAGTTGCCGCTGCTCTTGCCAACTCTATCAACGCGAGATTAGTATCGTATGATACCGTGCGTATTTTCATTCCTCTTATGGTGTAGGTTTGGTGTTGTCCCTGTTGTGCGCTCATTCCCCGCAGCGAAGCAAGGCGGCGGTTGTGTATGGCCGCAGGTCCGCCACTGTTCAAGTGCGCACCGAGGTACCAACGAACTCAGCAGGGGTCAATATGATACTGTTATGTATTGTTGATTTGTTGTTTTGTTGTACGTGTTTAGAATAGCGCAAGATCTCCCTCTCCCGTTATCATGCACCTTCCCTGCCACAGCAACGTTTCGCTAGTGGTGGTTGTTTCAGGAGAACACGTTGTGACAGCTTCGCGTTTTCTGATGTGCACTCGTGTGTTGGGAAATGGCGCCACTATTTCGCTGCAGCAGACTCTTAGAGGCCGCAGTCCGTGGCACTTGGGATTCCCGGCTTAGGACCAAACCCAACGGTCTCGCTAACGGGGCGTCTGTGCCGCAGGGCATTCCGCACAGGCTGCGGTTGTTTTGTTTTCGCACTAGACTTTTTCTAGATATGTGATGTACCCCGCACTCGCGGCGACTGTGCCAGACCCTCAGGTGTTGCGCACGTTGTTCAAGGTTCTGCCCTCCCCGACTCTCTTCTTCTCCGACTTCCAAACTCCCCTCAGTTTCGACTTCTCTCCCTGCCACTTTAGATTCAGCCACCCCACCACCTTCGTTCCCGTCCACGGCTGATTCTCCACCTTCTAGAGTTTTTTATTGCACTAGCCCTAAGCTTTTTCTCTAGTAGTTTCCCTGTTGAGAAACGGGATGAGGCCTTCCGGGGCGCGCTATAGCAGTGGGAGTAGCCCCTTGCGTTTTTCACTTGCTTGCCTAGCAGGGTCACTGCACTTCCAGAACTTGGTCCTTTCTGCTAGCGCAAATGTTTTATTATTGTTATGATTATTATTAATAGTAATAAAATTAAGTATGTAAGTATTCATGCTGTGTGTTTCCAATCGTGTGTCCGATCGTAATATAATGAGTGTTGCCATATATTCATTGAAAATATTGCTTGCTATTTGAAATCCGAGGCAATTGTTGTGTTGTGCATATGCTAAACGTCAATAGCATATCTGAGCAGAAAGCCCTTGTCCACAAATTTTGAACTCCCTTTCCCCCTTTCCTCTTTTCCCCTTTGCCCCCTTTCCCCCTCCCCCATTTTCCCTTTTTTCTCCCTCTCCCTTTTATTCCCTTTTCCCCCTTTTCCCCTCCCCTTTTTCTCCTCCCCCTCCCCCCACCCTCCCCTCCCCGTTTCTCAACATATTACGTCTTCCGTCAGGGTGGAAGGGTGGGAGAATAGTGGGCGGATGATAGCCCGCGGGCTCGCACTCGTCGCGAGAGGTCTCGTACGCAACCGACGAGTAAAACATGGTATCGATTTTCTGAAACGAAACTGGACCGTCGTAGAGATATCGACCCAACTTCAAAATCGGCATCCCCCGCGCGGGGAAATCGTCATAAGTTATCTACTTGACCCTAGGGAAGTCCAATCGACCCCCCTTGGGTCTCGGAGTGGCCGTACGTAAACCCCCCGAAATCGAAGGTGGCTGGCCCCATGATATCTCTATGACGGTTTGCCCTCTAATTCTGGAGGGAACCCCGGGGACAATGGTTCAACTGCATTGTGCGAGGTGTAGCGTAGGACCCATAGCCATATTTCGGTGCACAAGGGTCGAGTAGGTCCCTTGGGATAATTTGTACGCCGTGGGGCTAAGCGGGGGGCGAGAAAATCCTGCAAAAGTTTTGCAGAATTTCTGGGGGTTAGTCATATAAGTCCGGAGGGGGTAATCAGTGTGGTGGGTGGGCGGTGAACTGAAGGTGGGCTGTCGAGTGATTTCCTTGAGGGCTAAGGGCGTGCGAGCTCGCTACTCGGATACTTTATAGGAAAGTAGATATATGCCAATATATATACTCTCAGTTGAGTGTCAAAAGCACAGTGAGATAGGGTTCTCGGTTCGTCTAAAGTCGGGTTAAACTGAAAGATAATTGAGTTTAACCCCTTAGCTGCGACACGTTGAGAATTCTCAACAAGGCCTCGAAAATGAGAGCGTGGCTTACCATGAAACTGCATATGTGCGGTTGGCGCATCGAATATTGTAAGGTTTGTGGGTGCACTCATGATATATGGCTACAGGTTAACCAATAGTATAGCACATATACTAGTGCGATATATCTCTCACGTGTTAGTATTTCCAAACCCAAATTTGTCTATTTGTGTCATTCTGCGCTTAAATTTGGCTTTGAAAAGTAGCTAACCAAGCCATAAACATCCCGTATTGGTGAGCATATACGTGGCCATGTGGAAATAGGCATGTAGCACGGCTAGGTGGGCCCGGATTGCATAATCGATGAAAATGACATTTAGAAGTCGCAAGAAGTTTCAAGAAGTACTTAGTGGTTAAAAGAAATCATCTAGAGGCAATATTTTATATTTTTGATAATTGTAGTGGCCACAGGGCTGCTTACAGGTCGCGGACGGGCTGCCGTACATACATTGCATATCTTGCGGGCGCGTGAGATGTGCAAATGATACGGGGAAGTTATTAGACGCTGTGAGAAGTATTTAGAGGTCATCCGTAGGCAATGAGAAGCAAAATTTCACATCGGGACATATTCACGGGGTGCTGGGGAGCCAATTTCGTCTGTAAAATGGCTGCAAAGCAGAAATTGCATATCTTGCGGGCGCGTGAGATATGCAAATGATACGGGGAAGTTATTACACGTTGTGAGAAGTATTTAGAGGTCATCCGCAGGCAATGAGAAGCGAAATTTCACATCGGGACATATTCACGGGGTGCTGGGGAGCCAATTTCGTCTGTAAAATGGCTGCAAAGCAGAAATTGCATATCTTGCGGGCGCGTGAGATATGCAAATGATACGGGGAAGTTATTACACGTTGTGAGAAGTATTTAGAGGTCATCCGCAGGCAATGAGAAGC
>LGRX02030381.1:0-18275 GCA_001247695.2 Cymbomonas tetramitiformis
GTACAGTAACCACTCACCTTTAAGAAAACCCGGCGATAAGAAACCAGCCAGCTTTTTTTGGGGGGGGAGGTACCGAAGTTGTCGAGAAAAGCTGGCTGGTTTTTTTGAGCTATGGAATCCTCGAAAATAAGAAATATGGGTGCTGGCGCCGCAGGCGGAAATTTTTGAAAATGTCGCCTTTTAAGTGTGCATCATTGGACTTTTAAGAGAATTGCTGGCTGATTGAAAGAAAATACTTGCTAATTCTTACCGATTCCATAGGACGCTGGCGCTGGCGGGGGGGGGGTGGAATTAGCTGGCTGACCCCAAATCTCCGGTTTTCTTAAAGGTGAGTGATTACTGTAGTTCCCCTGGTGATGCCACTCGCGGTCGTAGTGTGCTGGCGGGATAGCCAGTGTGACTCTGTCTAGGCGTTCAGTCGCTGTTCTCCTCTTCGTCGTCAGAGGAAGAAGGGGAAGGAGGGCCGCTCTGCCAGAAAGCGCCTGCTGGTGGGTAGGTAGGGTCTGGAGGGAATACCCACTTAATAGGTCCTTGCTTCCACCACGCTCTTCTGTATTTGTCTGGGTCTGGAGGTACTGCCATACACCAGCGAACTCAAAATTTGGCCAGGGCTCCGCGACACGATTTTTGAGTGCCTAGGTGCGCGGGCAAGAGTCAAGCAGCAGCGAAAGGAAGGGCGTCAGGTCCAATACAGGGGTCCAGTAAGGTCCCAGACGATATTTATGCTCCGTAGGTCCCAAAATGCTCCAGTCAGGGTACTGCTGGAGGATACCAGAAGGTGCTAAAGAACTGCCAGAAACGTCCAGGGACTGCTGAAAGCGCTGTTTGGGGGAGCTTTCCCCGCGGCTGATGGCCGTGAGGGCGGTATCAGGGGTTTCTAGGCTGTTCTATGGGGTCTAAGGAAGGAGTTTTTGGTGGTGGGGGCTACTGTGGAAGGTTTTGGGGTGGGCTGAAAACTGGCTAAAACTGCTGTTTTTGGCTGTTTTTGCTGCTTTTAGGGGTCTGTAACTAGTTGCATGCCTGGAACGAGGCCATGATAGACCCTAGTATCCAACCTTACTGCTCGAAATCGGTCGGAACTGGCCTCAGACGAAGTTTGGTTTTAAGATCTTGTCAGGCATGCTTGGGTCGAAAAGCCGTTTTGAGCCCCCAGTGTTAAGGGAGCCGGATACTGCTTTTTAGTGACTTTTGGAGGTATTTACAGGAGTCCTTCTACAAAAAAAAATGGTTTTTCTGACGTAGAAATTGCGCAAAGGTAGCCAAAAGTACAGCCTCTCCCCTGCACTATTCCGTAAGTTTTAACAGGTCCGTGGTTGAACGCAACGGAGGCGTTCAAAGTAACGCAAGATACCAAATGTGCCAGGGGCACGACGACAGATGCTCGGAAATATGTTTTTGATTGAACGTGCAAAGGTACACAATTCGGATTTTATAATATGCTGGATCAGGGCCAGATTGAGGTACAAACGATAATTCGGTTCCGAGTTCTGAAGGCTAAACACTTCTCAAGTGCTCCACTTATTCACTCGTCACTCAGGTTGCAAGGTCAACCTCTCGACAGCCGATGTCACACTTCGGCTCAACGTTCAATTCCCGATCCGATCTCATTTCTAATTCCGATTCGTCATTCTCGATTCAGATGTTATGTCGACAGACTGACACGATGACTGCCCCACAGTACTGTCATACTACTGTACTGTCATACTGTCATACTGTCATACTGTCATAGTCCCTGACATCTGATATTCGGTTTCATTGTCTTTTCAACCCCGATGCGAATCTGACCATTCTTCGAGGGTCTGACTGAGTGCCACGATGACACCCCCCACAGTACTGTCATACTACTATAGTGTCATAGTGTCATACTGTCATACTGTCATAGTGTCATAGTCATACCCCGGACATCTGGTATTCATTCTCATCGTGATTTCAAGCCCAATTTCACTGTCATCGTGCCAATCCCAGATTACCCCCGATGACACACATATAGACGCATAGGCATATCGGCTCACGCTGTGCCTCCGGGCACAGTATGGTAACATGACATTTTCTAGCTACGCTTAATCATACGCGTTTGCACTCGAAGTTTCTCTTGTTCACAAATTCACAGATCGGCATACCCTTCGATAGCGGGAAAACTGCTATTCTAACGGCGGTTTGGACTTTACCGGCGTCTTCCTCGCGGAAAACTACCCCATGTAAGTATTTTCATCACTTCATTTGGTTGAACTTTCGAGGAGATGGGTGATCTCTTGGCAACCCTATCTTTTTGGCGACAGTTTTTTTCAGTTTGCATTGCGAACGTGGCATTAGCTCAAACAGAGCGCCAAACTGCGGTTTGGAGGTCTCGGTGAAAACCCGGGATGTCACACAATAGAAGAGTGTTCAACGACACTCGTTTACTTACCTTCTCCTTTTTGAAAGATTCGCAGGTTTTCAGACCCTTCGATAGCGGGAAAACCGCTATTTTCACGACTATTTTGACTTCACGAGCGTTTTCCTCGCGGAAAACTACCTCATGTAAGTATTTTCATCACTTCCTTTGGTTAACTCTTCGAAGAGATGGGTGATCTCTTCGCAACCCTATCTTTTTGACGACAGTTTTTTTTTCAGTTTGCACTGCGATCGAGGCATTAGCTCAAACAGAGCGCCAAACTGCGGTTTGGAGGTCTCGGTGAAAACCCGGGATGCCACACAATAAAGGTGTGCTTTCTATCTTCTTTTCACCCTCTTTGGTTGGACGTCCGATCTTTCCTTTTCTTTATGTCTATTACCCGGCGTTAAGTTGGCTGCACATAACCTAAGGTTGAGAGCCCATGGGGGCTTCCTCGAAGGTCATATGAAAATTCGGAGACCTATGATGTTGGCAAGTTCTCGAGTTGCTCTTTCTGCAGTGTCTTGTCAAAAATCCGATCCGAGGTCATCTTGGCCCTTAAAAACTCGGTTGAAGAAGCACGATTTCTATTGAAATATCTTAAGTTGGGTGCACATAACTTAAGGGTTATAACCCATGGTGTCTTCCTCGAAGGTCCTTTGAAAATTCGGAGACCTATGTCGTCAAGTTTTCGAGTTGCTCTTTCCGTAGTGTCTCGTCAAAAGTTTCATCCGAGGTCATCTTGACCCTCAAAATCCCGGTTGAAGTAGCATAGGTAAAACGAAAATCAAAATCCCTCGGATTTTCCCACTAAATTCTCGACCCCCTCACACATTCTCCCAAATTGCCCACGGATAAATTGGATTCGCTCAATAGTATAGATGCGTGTGTAAAAGAGGACGTCGTTCCCGTCATTTTGAGCTAATAAAATCTAGAATCCGGTAACCACAACTCTCAATGATCCCACCAAAAGTTAAGTTGGGTGTAGCCAACTTAAAGCCGAATTATGTTGGCTGGAGCCAACTCTGGGTAATAGACATTTAGGCTTGGAGTTCTAACCTTTTCAATCTTGCGTGCTCCATGTAGGAAAATTACGTTTCGAGTTTCCATCATCTATCTCTAAGGTGACTAGGTAATTTTTTGGGTAAATTACCGGTAAGAGTATTACCGGTAATTTACCTGGTAATACCAACCCCCCGTATCGCCTTACCTTACATACTTAAGGATTTACCGGTAAATTACCACGGTAAGGCGGTATTACCATGGTAATTTACCAATTACCACTAAAATTTACCAATTTTTCCCAGTCTGGGATCTCCGATTGGGCGGCGCTGGATAATTTCGGTTTTTCCGGAAAAGACAAATCGATAACCTCGACGGACGAAAGTTCACTTTTCACTTTCATGCCCCGAGAGCACAACTCGCTTCTCTTTACAGTACGGGTTAATCTACATCAGTAATCTGGTATGGCTTCGTGTGATGCTCCTGACGAGGAGGATTATTATTGGCCCGATGCCAGCGGCACCGATCATAAGGTTCCAAAGGATGTTTACGAGGCGTTACATGCTCCGTACCGTGGCCAGAGTGGCTTCGGCAAGCAGCTGAAGCAACTTCTTACTTTATTCCGCGACGAAGCCGAGCTTAAGCTCACACTCGACCCAGTAAAGACTTGCAAGCTCAACGTTCGAACCTCTCTAGTTTGCAAGTATGACTCCGGCATCAAAACGAACGTCGGATATCATCAGATTAACCCTGGGAAGTTCCTCAAAAAGATTATCGACAGTCCGAACGTTCCAGACGAGGAGAAGCTCAAGATCAGTGAAAACTCTTCGGCTGAGTGTGTTAAAACATGGCGTCGTAATTTTCTGCTTAAGCGCAAGGGGCAGGAGGAGCCTGATGAGGCTGGACTCGCCGCTTCTGAGGAGCACGTTGTCGAAGAGCGAGATGCCTCAGCAACTTCACGCCGAGAACGTCAAGCCGTGTTACAAGATTTCGGTATGACTTCAGTCTCAAAACTGCAGGCTGCTGCGATAACTTTCATACTTGGAACGTTCTTCCTTGCGTGTCGCATTCCCTTTCGCGTCGTGGAGAACGTCTTTTTTCGGGCATTCATAAAAGCGATCTGTCCTGGATATCTGCCTTGGCTTCCTCGCAAGGACACCCTGCGTACCACTACCTTAGATGCTATTTATGAGGAAACTTTAGTGTCTACCAACGCAACACTCGATTCTATCCCTGGCAAACGCACTCTTGTCTTAGATGGCAAAACGAACACGGTCGGGCGCGCCACAGTTAACCTCGGAGCGAGTAAACAGGGAATTTCTTCTTACATGACGACTAAGTATTTTGGGAAGCGTGAACACAGCGGAAAAGTTCAGGCTGACTTTGCTTATCACGAGATTTCAGAAGAGCCTGAGAAGTGGCAAGCCGTATGCGCTGACAATACCGGCAGTATGCAGGTTATGTTTCGCTTGCTTAGGGCGTGGTTTCCGGCTTTGTTCATTCTGGGTTGCTGCGTACACGTTCTGGATCTGCTGATTGAAGATATTGTCAAAATCTCGGAAGCTGAAAAGATCGTCGCAGACTTCTATTTCATGACGATGTTTTTGAAAAAGTATTCTATGCTCTGGGAGACTTTGCTTGAAAAGCAAAAAGCTGAATTTGGCATTCGCGCTAGAACCTTGAAACTATTCCCCCTCACTCGTTTTGCGTATGCGTACATCATGGTTGGGACCGCACTTTACAACTGGAATGTTCTGCGTGATATTCCTGAGTGGGCAGAGTACCACATTGTCCAGGATAAGGCGATACGCCGGAATGCCGCAAATCACACAGAGTTCAGCCGTTTCGAAGCACTGGTTGGCGACTCTTATTTGAAAAAACGCGGTGAAGCGTTGAATTATTTTCTGCAACCTCTTTCAAACATGCTACACTACATTGAGGGAGAAAGTGTACCGCCTTCTCACGTGTTGCCACTTTTCGTTTTATACCATAAGTTCATTGCGGCAGCAGATATGCCCATCAGTGTTACCACCGTGTTGAGTGAGGAGACAATTACAGCTGTTCGTGACAAGGTGAGGGACCGGTGGTTGGGAGGTCCGCGCAAAGTGGGTTTGCGCCATGATTTCCACTGTCTAGCTTTCAACCTGGACGTGTACGTTCGAGCTTTGATCGTCATCATATTTGATCAGGAAGAGCTCAACCGCATTGACCGCACCTACACAGATGCAAACGTAATGGCTGCCATTAAGAACTACAATGGTGGAAAGGTGGACTCAACATATCACCGCCTGCTGCACGAATACGACACTTTCAAGGCCAAGGGCGATCCCTATGGCATCAAGCTTGATGCCGCAGTTGGCATGATGCGTACTCAGCTCAGTAGGAAGGTGTTTCCTTTGTTGACTGACGACGAGATGAAGAAGAAGTTCACTTGTTTCTTGGGGTGTCTGAAACACCTCCATCTCATCACTTCACCCTTGGTTTTTGCACGTTCACTACCCGTGTTGAGCGCTGATGGGGAAGCTTTCAAGGAGATGAGTGTGAACTGTCAGCAGGTCACAATCCATGCTTGCAACATTGAACGAATCAACAAGGATGCCGACAAGGTGCACTCGAAGGATCGGCCGCGTTTCATTGCTGAGAACGCGAAGAAGGCTCTGTATTGTTTCACCAATCTCATTCTGCAGAAAAAAACTGAGTTGTCTATGGAGGACTATTGCCGTACTGTGCTTTCAGCTGAAGAGGCAGATGAGGTCTTGGCAGAGTTTCAGGATCAGGATTACGATTCAGATGTTGAGGAGCTGCCAGCTGGTGATCCTTCCATTGACATTGACAGTGAGGAAGAAGAACTGGATGAAACTCGACCAGAGGTATCCGATCTTCGGCGTGCCTTTGAGACACCTGCGGGATATTCGGTGCTCGAGAAACCTGTTACTTTTCTCGCCGGAGCTGAAGCATTGCAGGGTTTGTACATCGTCATGCTTTGGGCCCATGAGGGTTGGGAGATCGGAAAGGTGAAAAAGTTTGCTCCTGGTCGTATGCGCCACAATCACGATATTTTGTGGGCCGAAGGGAACCGAGGTTCTCAGTTGTCCCTTGACGCATATCTTGCAGACATGCACAGTTTGGAAGTGCAAGTTGTGGGCACCTGGGCTTATTTGCACAAGAATACCTAACCTATGGGCCACGGCTACATGTTTGCTTAGAGCAGAACCTATTTACGTAGCAGTAAGCACGACCAATTTTGGGTATTGTGAGCCCAACCATTGAGAACATTGAAATACTTTTCGTTGTACAATTTTTTTAATCGATATGTGAACTCATTATCCTTTCCATATTTGCTTTACCAATCAACTTCAAAAATTCATTAGCTAATATCACAATTAGTTTTGAATATTGGGAGCGCGCGTATCGGTATATTACACGATAACGATATATACGATATTGCGGCAAAATTCCGCCGCATGCTAGTGTCGATAACACACATACATTTCGGTATTGTAAGCTACGTACATAAAGAATATCAAAATTACGGCTCAAATGCATAATGGTAAATGGCCCGTCCGTGAATAAATGGCTTGACCGTGAATAACTTTTGAGTCACGAGGTCTTTTCGAATGAAACTTTGCATACATAAAGGTCTTTTATAGACGAACACACCGATATATTGTTTGTTGTGATAGCATAAGTGAAACCCAAAATCTGATACCCATTTCTTGTGGCTATATAAGAGCCGTAAATAATAGGGTATCTTGACCGTGAATAACTTTTGAGTCACGAGGTCTTTTCGAATGAAACTTTGCATACATAAAGGTCTTTTATAGACGAACACAATGATATATTGTTTGTTGTGATAGGATAAGTGAAACCCAAAATCTGATACCCATTTCTTGTGGCTATATACGAACCGTAAATAATAGGGTATCTTGACCGTGAATAACTTTTGAGTCACGAAGGTCTTTTCGAATGAAACTTTGCATACATAAAGGTCTTTTATAGACGAACACAACGATATATTGTTTGTTGTGATAGGATAAGTGAAACCCAAAATCTGATACCCATTTCTTGTGGCTATATACGAGCCGTAAATAATAGGGTATCTTGACCGTGAATAACTTTTGAGCCACGAGGTCTTTTCGAACGAAACTTTGCATACACAAAGGTCTTTTATAGACGAACACACCGATATATTGTTTGTTGTGATAGGATAAGTGAAACCCAAAATCTGATACCCATTTCTTGTGGCTATATACGAGCCGTAAATAATAGGGTATCTTGACCGTGAATAACTTTTGAGTCACGAGGTCTTTTCGAATGAAACTTTGCATACATAAAGGTCTTTTATAGACGAACACAACGATATATTGTTTGTTGTGATAGGATAAGTGAAACCCAAAATCTGATACCCATTTCTTGTGGCTAACATCACCGTAAATCGGCATCCTATGCATACACCATATAGCGGCTTAGCGGGGTCGTGTAGACGTGCCTACATATGGCTAGCGACATATATATATATATACATATATAAGGAACCGAATGGGTAAAATTGGACAATCGAATGCTAAAAGTAAAGTAGTAGATACTTAAGAAAATAAACATCCTGTCTGTACTTCTGTAAAAAGAATGTCGATTGATAATATACTCGCATGGCGTAGCATACGCCATGTGATGCGCCCACACAATTGCAATGATCAACCCCGACCCATAGCAAAAAAAAAAAAAAAGGATTCCGAGTTTCGATGCAACTTTTAGGTGATTCCCTGCTGGCGGTATTACTTTGGTAATACCGCGTAAAGTATTACCGGTAAATTACCCGGTATTACCACACCCCATATTCGCATTACCGGTAAAGTAGTCACCTTATCTATCTCTTCTACAGAGGTATGTTTCTTTTTACCAAAGAATGATCCTTGAACTGTTTGTTAAGGCCCTCAACAACTTGTTAAGGCATTGAACTTTTATTCAGGGCCTGAAGAAAAAGCTCAATCAAGCTGAGGTCTCGGTGAAAACTCGGGATGCCACACAATAAAGGTGTGCTTTCTATTTTCTTTTCACCCTCTTTGTTTGGACGTCCGATCTTTCCTTTTCTTTAGGCTTGGAGTTCTAACCTTTTCGTTCTTGCGTGGTCCATGTAGGAAAATTACGTTTCGAGTTTCCATCATCTGTCTCTTCTACAAAGGTATGTTTCTTTTTGGATTAATGGTGAAAACTCCACGGATTTTGGGTCATTACTCCACGCCGTATTTTACTCCACGGATTTTGGGTCATTACTCCACAAGTGACCTGCGGGTGTCATTCGCGAATGACCGCTGACCTACGGTCAATCGTGAATGACCGCCAGAACGACATATCTTGAGCTACATTCACATAATGAGCGGTACTTGAAAAATATTTCGAATACCGTTTGCAATATACTTCAAGCTATCGTATTCATTCGCCATGGTGAAACGTATCAAGAAACCGCTTCAAACTAATAAAATATCGTCATATTTCATGCCTTTACCCATTAGCAAAACACGTGAGTACTTCGTCTCTACGCGATATCCACCGCCAAGTCTTACCGGTGACCACAAAGGGAAACTCCCCACTCCAACTCAACGTGATATTCACATAGATACTTGCCGACTGCACTATGTCCTCGGCTACGAACCCGATTATGCATATGTCATAAGTGAAATATCACAACCGCAATACCTCATTCTCAACCGCATATTGCTAGCGGGGGAGGTATCTACCGAATACCGTATTCGATTGCTGTATGCATATGCCGTGCACCTTGTGGACAAGAACAAACAATCGGTATATTGTTATGCCAAGCAAGATATCCAGGTGAAACATAAGATATGTGCAAATATGGTCGTGCCATATGAACTTTGCTATCGGTGCTTTAACTACCTTGTCACTTCGATCGGCTATTTCAAACTTTAACAAGGTGCTATTGCAACTCTGGCTCTCGGTTAGGATTTACTGAGCCAGACAGTACACAGGGGTTACAACTCTTGCGCTCGGCTAGGACATACTTAGTTAGACCATCACTGGTGGCCAAAACCTTGGAGGTAGGCATGTTTGCCTGCTATCGTACATTTTGAAAAAGCAGACACTGTAACTAATACCTTTGAAGCCGGCCTTCCTAATTCGATGCCAACCCCTTGTGTCACACTTCAACACCGGGTATGGGTCTCCTTCCTTCCGAGAACCGAAACATGTTCGGTTGTGATCATCATATTCCCTCCCTCCGAAGTCCACAAACTCGTTTTCAAAGCATCCTAAACTTGATGCGTACGTCGCCCATATTTGAAAACGGGGATTTTGGGCCCGCCAGCCGTACTCATCGAGTTGGGTACCCCCCCCCACCAGCGTCAGCGTCATAAGAGAACTCGAAGAATAGTAAGCCATTTTCTTTCAATTAGCCAGCTATTTTCTTAAAATTTCATTGATAAACGCTTAAAACGGCCATAATTTCAGGAAAAATCGCCTGCGGCGCCAGCACAAAGGTTGCTTATTTCGAGAATTTTCTTAGCCGAAAAAGCCAGCCAGCCGTACTCGTGGAGTTGGTACCCCCAAACAGTAGTGCTTTCTTAACGTCGGGTTTTCTTAAATGAGTGATTTCATGCTGAACATCGAAAGCATCTTGGTGCCACTTTATTTCAGCGGCATCATCCTTGCAGGAGCAATATAGACACCACCCTCCCTCTTTGTACTCTGGATCAAGGTACTCTAGTACCATGTCCGCAAGCACCCATAGCTTTCTTCTAAACCATGTGTGCGAGGGCTGTATGAGTGGATCCTCGTGACAAACTCCCTTTCCCGAGTGGAAAGGATGGGGAAGAGTAAACTTTTGCTTCGGCTTCGCATTGCTTTTGCTTCTTGCGCGGCACGTGCTCCCCATGCTAAACGACCATAATACATTGAAGCCTTTCTTAGTGCGCTTGCCCGCTTGCCGCTCAATCGAAGACCCTTGGCGCCTTCGGGCCTCTTCCACTAGCATTTCCTCAATTCTCTTTAGCAGTGTTTGCACTTCGATCGAACGACTTGGAAGTATGGCGCGCGGCCTGCTTATACACGTGTATCAAAAATAATTAGTCCTCTCGCTAGATTGCAACCCACTTTGTACTCTACTCCCTCAAAAACAACACGCCCAGCGTTGCATGACTGTGTAAATCTAATTGCGCATGCTAGAATAGCCTTTCTATCTTTCACGCCCTTGCCGCATACATACTAAGCCTCGATCTTCCCAAGCGCCTTCGTGTGACCAGGGTAAGCGATGGGCGGCAACAATACTTTCACACTAACATATTGCAGTAGCAATTCCCGACCGTCGCTCACTGCTGGACGCTCATAGGAGTTCAGCAACTTCAGGCACAGAAAAGAAATGTTAGCATGCACCGTAGCCGCTCAAATAACGGTGTGCACAAACCGCGGCTATATGGGAGGGAAGTCACTGCGACATCTACATTGTTATTCGACAAATCACTACGAAGTAAGTCACCCTCTCGAAACCCGCTTGCAGCATGTTTGTCAAACAATACTGCTATATTCCTTTCGCAGCAAATTTCGCCAGCTCTGTATACACCATGGAAGCGCCTTTTTTGTGTCGCGAGGTGTATTTTTTTTGTCGTGTCGCAAACAGATCCGATTATACTCAACATTATACACCGACGGTTCGCAGCTTTTTCAAAAAAAAGCTGCAAGGTCCTGCGTTTCCCTTATAGGAGCGAAACAGGTTTTCCTGGAAAAAGTGACATCGACGCACACGATACTACCAGAACTGTCCACCTTTGGGGCCCTTTTTTACGGAAACAGTGTGATTTCCCTGTCAGATCGGGAGTAACCGCCCATATATAATTATATTGCAGTCCACACCGGTCACCTTAAGATGGCAAGCAGGAGAGTTATACAAATCGGTGGAGCATTGCCGCCAATCAGAGACGCATAGAATATTCCTGGGCGTAGTATCGAATTATGGATATTCATGCAGAAGTTATCAGCGAGACAGATTTCAGATGGCGTATAAAAGATATTTCCGACCGATCGCCAATCAGAGGAGCCATGAGATTAGATAAACTCCATGAATATGGGTCACACGCGAAATACCATAAGCTGACTGTGCACGTACAAGGAGCACGTTTTTTTGTATAATTATAGAAGGCGCACGTGCTACAGATTTCAGGGTGGCTTACATGAGATGTTTTGGACTGATCGCCCATAACCGCCAATAAGAAGTGCGAGCGCCTGAGATAGGCACCATGAATATGGGACGACAAGGGAAAGGGATCACACGACAAAAACGAGATGGTTTTGCAGACGATGGATAAGCCAATCAGCGACGCGATCAGTTTCGATTTATATATTGGTAAATTAAAAAACTGCACCACAAAAAGCCCTTAAGTGTGCCTCCCTCGCGACAAATGCGATGCGACTGGTTCCAGACTTTCGCAACATGCTGACATGGCATGGGTTTGCGACACGACAGAAAAAATTCGCCTGGCAGACATGCTGACATGGCATGGGTTTGCCATCGCATAATCGTGACTACATGACATGGCAACGCATGTCATGTCATGGCGAAATCGGTTCACCGGTGAGACCCACGCGGGCCGCGGCTGGCTGATTTCACATATGAGATATCTCGATGTTGACTCTCACATTCATTCTTGACCCTTTCGTTTAGCGGCGCACCTCACAATGTTTTTTGCTGTGCCCTGCTTTGTACTGCTGCATGTATTTTTTCCCTTCATACTAACTAATTTCCGGTATATCCTAACATCCTTGCAGAGTTGTGTTTCATTGTTCTACAGGTCGCGTTCGTTTTTGCTATATGTGTGACGCCCCCAGCAACATTCGGGTATTGCTGGCGGCATTCTTGTAGGCCGGCTGACGGGCTGTGCCGCTGCCCGTCGTTTTGATGTTGTCGCAAGCATTCACTGACTGATATTTTGCAGGAATTTACTTTTGGTTTTCGAGCTTCTGTTTTGTATTCGTTCTGTTTCTCCTGTGGTGAGTCTATTTTTCGAGGGCGATGTCTGCACAGTTTGTGCAGCGTGGGTTCGAGCCCCACCTCTCTCACTGACTTTTCCCTCCGTAATTTTGCAGGATACTTTTCACGTTTTCCTGTTTCGCCGCACTCCTGCACGTTTGTTTCGCATTCCTGAACGCCTGTTTCGCATTCCTGAACGCCTGTTTCGCATGTGTGCTGTTGGTCGTTGCGTGTACGTTTGGTTTTGTTATTCATTTTATTTCTGACCTGTTTGCGATTACCGTGTGCAGGTATTTCAAATATCTCATGCTCGTTGTCGAGACGCATGTTACGGTGTGGAAATTGTGAAGAGTGTTGAATTATTTTGCTTATTGGCTTCCAATGCGTATTTGCCTGCGTGTTTTTGTGATGATTGCAATATTTTTTCACTTCGTTCTGACGTTTTCGCATTCGCTGTGTGCAGGTAATTCAGGTTCACCTTTATCGCTGGCGAATTGCATGTTGCTGTATCCAGCAACCTGCTTAGCCTTTAGATTTTAGAACTTAGAAGTCAATCTTTTATAGGATTTGTTTTGTTTGTACCTGACTTAATAACAGTATGCACTGCACATTTATTGTTAAGATGTATAAGCATAGTTATGTAATTAAAATAGAGTAGAAAATAGTGCATGCTGTGCTAACGTGAGCACATTTCCCTGCCAATTGTTAGTTAATTTGCATATGCTAGCTTGTCAAATTGTTTCTTTTCTTCCGTAAACTGTGATATGGTATACTCCATAATCTTTTGTATAAGTTTTGTAGATTCAGTTCAAAAATATAGTCTTCTTTGTGTCGCTGCGACAATAATCAGCCCCGGACTCACTGTTTGTCGCACTGCGACAATAATGAGTCCCGTACTCACTTTTGTCGTCCCAGAATATAATTGATATGTCGCATGGTGCGACAAAAATAAAAGATCATGCGACACAAGTGAAGTGCTACCATACACCATTGAGGCTTGCTTACCGCAACAGAAATCTCCAAACTCCAGTCCGTGCAAAAGTGGGCCGAATATTGCTCGCAATATCGCATACTGACACGACTGTGTGGGGTAAAATGCTGTTTTCCGATTGCAGGGATTACTTGGAGTGGAAGGCAGGGTGCTCAAAAAACGTCAAAAAAGGAGCACACCGCCTATCCATTTCCGTTCGCGGCCTCTTCGTGGGGGGAGTTGCACTTGATTTAACAGCTGCGGCCTTTACAACTGTAGGAACTATTTGCACTGACAAGAGGTCGTGCACCCACGCATAGAAAGCTTTATTTTGATCGTGAGCTGGACAACACCACACTAAGGGTTTAGGTGGTGTAATCGTTTCGCATGCCCGAATAAAGCTTGCGCGGTATTCCGTATGATGTAAACTGTATTGCGCATATGAGCGCGTGATATCTAATAGAAAATCTGCTTTCAGTGCGTTACAGTCCTTGGCAACTTTGCCATCTATCACGGGCGGAAACTCGTGTGAAACTGGCCAGTAGTTCGGGCGTGCTCCACCAACTAGTTGCGGCCACGAGCCAAGGAGAAATCTTACTAACTTCCGCAATAAGTCGTGTACACCTGGCATCTTTGGAGTAACTATTTGATTGCACACGGAACGAGGCATATTAGTATACTTCCGTATCGTTCGAATACATATATATTGTCTGAACTTAACTTATCACATATCGCACTTGTAAACCTGGTATGTATGTGTGTGTGTTGTCACATTCGACATGTATCCAAGGGCCTTACTCTAACGCTAGTATCGATCGAAGGCACCGAACATAATTGGGATACCGAACGGTGTTTCGCGCGTTGGATGCGGTATGACACACTATCCATGGTCGGAGATACACCGAAGAGGAGTATGCATGCACGATAAGAGGGGTTGGCACGACGGGAAATAAAGTAGGACACAACATGCTATATGCAACTTACACTATTACACATATATCACTGCTGTACATATATGGTATAAAATTACTGCCAGGTACTAAGGTATCAAATGTTTCCGTTTTCTAATAGCCTACTTCCCACCCTTCTTGGATCGTTTCGATTTCTTCGCTGGAGAAGGGCCTTGCTTACTCCATGCACCCTTCGGTCGGCTCTTGCGCCCAGACTTTTCCCGCACGGGAAGATTGGTGCACATCTCCTTCAAGTCGACCTTCTTCTCCAAGTGCAATACCAGGTGAGAGTGGGCGCAAACCCCACTATGCCAGTAGCCCTTACAATCACACACCCAACGATCGTTTTGCCATTGTACCTTGTGAAGGGACATGTACTTATCGACGAAAGTGTCAATTGATTGTTGCACTCGCACTATTGCTTCACCTGAAAGGGATTCCTCATAGTCACTCACCCGCTCCGTTGTCACTTCAATGCCACTCGATTTCTTCGTGTTGACATGATAAGCCCCGTTAAGCCGTTTGTAATCTTTCGCTTCCAGTTTCGCAAAAGCATCGAACACAATCTCCGCAGGAACCACACCGCACGTACCGCTATTGATCGGTTCACATAGCCCATTGACGGCATCCAAGTATAGCCAGTTTGGTATTTGCTCGTGCATCATATTGTCCAACCGTGCACGGAGATGGTTTAGCCGTGTTGATTTGACTTGTTTCCAGTAACTCTCGATGGGTTGGGAGGAGGGCATACAGTGACATACCCCAGACGCAGTGACGTACCAGCAATCATATGGCGGGGAGGTGTACTCTTTGGAAACCAGGTTCGCCAAAACCTCCTCCTTTTGTTTATTGCGAAGTTGGTGATGCACTAGGCGCGCCAAGTGTTTGAATTGCGGGCGGGTGCGGCAAACGTGTAGGTGCTGTAGGAAACCGTTGCAAGCATCGATAACAGCGCCCTTGTCGGTGGACACCATATGCTTCACCCACTCCTTCCGCGGTTTCATCGAAATATGTGGCCAGCACGTCACCCATTTTGCTGACGGCCACACCGTGGCATACGCGGACTTTATGGCGTCCGCTTTATCACTCGCCACAGTGCAAAGGTCAATCGTAAACCCGTACAGTAGGAACACAGCACGTATGGTGCATTTGAAAAGGCGTTCGAACGCCTCGCGTGACTCGCCCTTGGTAAACATGTAGGAGATAGGGCGGAATTGATGGCTAATGGTGCAGGACTTGGCGTCGTAGTAAACATGGTGGGTTCCGAACGCAAGGATGGGCCACCCACAATATAGGAACTTCCAGCTACCGTCACACTCCCCTGGAAACTTGCCACCCCACGCATCCCGAGCGCGCTCCGCATTTTTGAGTAGGTTTCGCGTCGAGAATAGGCGAACCCGAATGCATCATCTCCGCATTGAAAGACGCCGTCCGGTAGGATAAGTACAGCATTGATATCACCTTCGAGTGCGTTAGGGTGTAGCTCCATGCCTTTGGTTATCTCCACCAAGTCGGCAACACTCTCGATTTTGATGGAGCCAGTAGCACGCCGAACAATGTTCCGTTTGAAGTCTTGGATTTGTTGTTGCGTCGGAAGCTTGGCGAGCATGTTTTGCTGACCACCGTATTTCAAATGCAACTTGTTTAGTATCCGTTTCGGCACGTCGTCGGCTTCAATGTGCGTGGTGATTTTCTCCCGGAACTCGTGATATATTCCGCGTTCATCTTTGTCATTGCAAGAGGTCTCAGTAGTGTGCTCGACATCGTTACTCTCCACGACCCATTTGTCTTCGCCCTTCCGGGGTCCTCGATATCGTATGCTAGCCGCACAATCGGTGTGTGAACGGCACACGAACACTCCGCCCGTTTGACCTTGGTCTTTGTAAGCAGTAACTGAACGAGTAAATTGCCATTTAACACTATCTCCCTTGACATGTTTCCGGCACTCCTCCCGAGTTTCATATTGGAAAATAACCTTATTAGGGAACTTTTCGATTTTCGTTTTTGATTTTACCGCTTGTTCGTCGTGGCCTTGTTCCGTGATATCCTCTTCGGTATCGCTAGGAAAATACTCTCTATCTTCGCCTTCACCTACCTCGGAGCAGTCACTTTCCCTGTTGCTATGGGTGTCTCTTTCCGGGTCGCTTTCCGGGTCACTTTCCGGGTCACTTTCCGGGTCGCTTTCATGAGTCGGAAGCTTTCGTTTCACGCTCTCCTTCACGAGTGCACACCGAGCAAGTGCATTAGCTTTACCAAGATCAAATTCCTCTTTGGTAATAATACTTTCATTGAATAATGTATACAAACGACGGATGTCCTTTTCGGCGGACTCCGAACACATCTTCAAGTAAAGTGTAGGAGGCTACCACTCCAGTTTCTTCTCTTCTTTACACTTTCGGGCTTAACTATTACTAGCTATTAAACGACCGCACGAGGTATGATTACGTTTGGTCAACTATCGGACTTCGGTTTCGTAAATCCTTCAAGTTATGCTTTTGCTTTCAAGTGCATGATTTCAATACACAATATACAGCAGTTACGGCTCTTTTTATGTTACAATTCTCAGTTCAGTTCTCATCCCCGAAACTGGTTACACTTAGAGTTCTTATACATTCAGGAACTCTTTCCATAACTCAACTGTACTGAGTACTCCGTACAACAGGCTACGCACCTCACATCAACATCATTCTGATCGGTCCTACTGTACTCCGTACTGAGTACTCTTGCGTTTTGTACTTAGCCGTTTTTCTTGCTCTTGTGCTTGCCTCCTAGCACAACTCCCCCCCCCTTAGGGAAGGTCACGTCCACGCTGACCACGTCGGACCAGTAAAGTTTTTATACAGATCTTCTACTGTTGCTCAGGATGATTATACAGGTCTCAGCCGCCTGTTGTCTGGGATGACATTACACTTCCCAAGACACACCGCAATAAGGAGATCAACCTCTTAAGCACAAGGGTCGGCCTCTCACCGGTCTGCCCATCTGCACTACCAGGCTCCCCCAAGGCTCGAGATCTCACATCCATTACCACGCTCAAGGTTTCAAACCTTCCAACACGGTACACTTACAGGTGATGACATTACCTGACAGTTCTCGGGATGCCTGGCGCGCTCGCGGTGGCTGCCATCTGCCACTCGCGGCGCGCTCTCTCCCCCCCAAAAGAAAAGCGGTCCGCTCCCGGACGCTTCACTCTCGGTGGCCCTAAGGGGAGGGCGCGGGTGAGCACCTCGGTGAGCTCACCTCGTGGCGACACGCATGCAAGGGTGGGCCTCCTTGCAGGCGCGTGGCGATGCGTCCCGTCGAGACGGGTGCACTCGCCCGGAGCTTGGGGCTCGCCGGCCTCATCAGCACCCCGAGTGTGGGTGCCGCGCTCCGCGCTCGGCGGCGGGGCATGCGTGCGCAGTGTGCTGCTCCCAGGCACGCGCATCAACCTCTGCAAGGAGGCCCGATGCGCCTGGACGCGGTGCACACGCTGCGCGCTACCCCCAGGCACCATGCGTCGGGTGTGCCTGGCGGGGCAGCGGCGCGTCACGCAGCCCGAGACAGCACAGCGAGAGCTGCTGCCTCATGGCGGTGCGCCTGGCGCGCTCGCGGTGGCTGCCATCTGCCACTCGCGGCGCGCTCTCTCCCCCCCAAAAGAACAGCTAGCGGCCCGCTCCCGGACGCTTCACTCTCAGTGGCCCTAAGGGGAGGGCGCGGGTGAGCACCTCGGTGTGCTCACCTCGTGGCGACACGCATGCAAGGGTGGGCCTCCTTGCACGCGCGTGGCGATGCGTCCCGTCGAGACGGGTGCACACTCGCCCGGAGCTTGGGGCTCGCCGGCCTCATCAGCACCCCGAGTGTGGGTGCCGCGCTCCGCGCTCGGCGGCAGGGCATGCGTGCGCGGTGTGCTGCTCCCAGGCACGCGCATCAACCTCTGCAAGGAGGCCCGATGCGCCTGGACGCGGTGCACACGCTGCGCGCTACTCCCAGGCACCATGCGTCTGGTGTGCCTGGCGG
>LGRX02030382.1:0-17272 GCA_001247695.2 Cymbomonas tetramitiformis
TTCATAGGCGCGCCATGCTGCCTCCACACGGTGTCGAAGTAGATGCGAGCAATAGTGGCTGCCGAGCTGTCCCCGAAGTTAATGGGGACCACGTGGACCATCTTCGAGAGCTTACATGTGAAGGCGACGAACGCGTCGTTCCCTTGCTCGGTCAAAGGTAGACCAGTGACAAAGTCCACACACACACGTCCTGCCAGTTCCGCGACGGTATTGAGTGCGGGTTAAGCAGTCCATCCAGGTATGACGATCGGGGTCTCACAGCCTGACAAGTGGGGCAGGACGCCACCCAAGCCCCCACATCACCCGAGGCGTTCTTCCGCCAGAATCGACGAAGAACCCTTTCAAGTGTCTTGCCGCGCCCTGTGTGACCCGCCGCCAGGGAGTCGTGGGCTTCGCGGAACACAATCTCCCGGAGAGGCGAGTCCTAACACTTGACACATTATGGATGGGACGTGCTGGGCATGTAGGTGATTTTCAAATGAAAATATTGCCCGCTCCCCCCATCTCATTCTTAATGGCATGGTATCAAACATGCGACATTTCCCAGCACGGTGCGTTGTTTCAGGCCTCAACCCCAACTTTGGTCGCCATCGTACTGGCAATTTGGCTCCCCATGACCCTCGGCACGTATGGATGGGCTATGCTGACATGATGATTTCAAATAGATATCACCCTCCTCCTACCCCACTCCCGATCGCGTGGCACCAAACATGCGACATTTTCGTTCGGGCACGGTGGGCTGTTGTTTTCGTCCTCAACTTTGGGCGCCACCATACGCAACGGCGGCTCCCCGCCAACCCTTGACACATTATGGATGGGACGTGCTGGGCATGTAGGTGATTTTCAAATGAAAATATTGCCCGCTCCCGCCATCTCATTCCTGATGGCACGGTATCAAACATGCGACATTTCCCAGCACGGTGCGTTGTTTCAGGCCTCAACCCCAACTTTGGTCGCCATCGTACGCAACGGTGGCTCCCCGCCGACCCTCGGCACATTATGGATGGACTGTACTGAGCATGTAGGTGATTTCCAAATAGATATATCACCCTCCCTCCTACCCCACTCCCGATCGCGTGGCACCAAACATGCGACATTTTCGTTCGGGCACGGTGGGCTGTTGTTTTCGTCCTCAACTTTGGGCGCCACCATACGCAACGGCGGCTCCCCGCCAACCCTTGACACATTATGGATGGGACGTGCTGGGCATGTAGGTGATTTTCAAATGAAAATATTGCCCGCTCCCGCCATCTCATTCCTGATGGCATGGTATCGAACATGCGACATTTCCCAGCACGGTGCGTTGTTTCAGGCCTCAACCCCAACTTTGGTCGCCATCGTACGCAACGGTGGCTCCCCGCCGACCCTCGGCCCATTATGGATGGACTGTACTGAGCATGTAGGTGATTTCCAAATAGATATATCAGCCTCCCGCATATCCCACTCCTGATCGCGTGGCACCAAACATGCGACATTTTCGGGCACTGTGGGTTGTTGTTGTTTTCGTCCTCAACTTTGGGCGCCACCGTACGCAACGGCGGCTCCCCGCCAACCCTTGGTACAATATGGATGGGACGTGCTGGGCATGTAGGTGATTTTCAAATGAAAATATTGCCCGCTCCCCCCATCTCATTCTTAATGGCATGGTATCAAACATGCGACATTTCCCAGCACGGTGCGTTGTTTCAGGCCTCAACCCCAACTTTGGTCGCCATCGTACGCAACGGTGGCACCCCGCCGACCCTCGGCACATTATGGATGGACTGTACTGAGCATGTAGGTGATTTCCAAATAGATATATCACCCTCCCTCCTATCCCACTCCCGATCGCGTGGCACCAAACATGCGACATTTTCGGGCACTGTGAGCTGTTGTTTCCGTCCTCAACTTTGGGCGCCACCGTACGCAACGGCGGCTCCTCGCCAACCCTTGACACATTATGCATGGGACGTGCTGGGCATGTAGGTGATTTTCAAATGAAAACATTGCCCGCTCCCCTCATCTCATTCCTGATGGCATGGTATCAAACATGCGACATTTCCCAGTATTGTGCGTTGTTTCAGGCCTCAACCCCAACTTTGGTCGCCATCGTACGCAACGGTGGCTCCCCGCCGACCCTCGGCACATCATGGATGGACTGTACTGAGCATGTAGGTGATTTCCAAATAGATATATGTCACCCTCCCTCCTATCCCACTCCCGATCGCGTGGCACCAAACATGCGACATTTTCGGGCACTGCGGGTTGTTGTTTCCGTCCTCAACTTTGGGCGCCACCGTACGCAACGGCGGCTCCTCGCCAACCCTTGACACATTATGCATGGAACGTGCTGGGCATGTAGGTGATTTTCAAATGAAAACATTGCCCGCTCCCCCCATCGCATTCCTAATGGCATGGTATCAAACATGCGACATTTCCCAGTATTGTGCGTTGTTTCGGGCCTCAACCCCAACTTTGGTCGCCATCGTACGCAACGGTGGCTCCCCGCCGACCCTCGGCACATCATGGATGGACTGTACTGAGCATGTAGGTGGTTTCCAAATAGATATATCACCCTCCCTCCTATCCCACTCCCGATCGCGTGGCACCAAACATGCGACATTTTCGGGCACTGTGGGACAAGGCTCTATATCGATATTTCCGATAACCGATACTATCGATATGTCGTATTTATCGCCGATTATCGGATTGCAATATCAAACTATCGATTGTGCAGGTTTTGATGTTCCAAATTTTATTTATAACAAATTACATATAAATGCTCAAATAATCGATTATTTATCGATTGTGCCGATTATCGATACCATTTTTCGGATATCGGATAGTATCGATACCAAAAATCCAAACCGATATAGATCCCTGCTGTGGGATGTTGTTTCCGTCCTCAACTTTGGGCGCCACCGTACGCAACGGCGGCTCCTCGCCAACCCTTGACACATTATGCATGGGACGTGCTGGGCATGTAGGTGATTTTCAAATGAAAACATTGCCCGCTCCCCCCATCTCATTCTTGATGGCGTGGTATCAAACATGCGACATTTCCCAGTATTGTGCGTTGTTTCAGGCCTTAACCCCAACGTTGGTCGCCATCGTACGCAACGGTGGCTCCCCGCCGACCCTCGGCACATTATGGATGGATGTTAGGGTTATGACCGATGACATATGTGTCATACATGTCATACGTGTCATACCTGTCATACATGTCATACCATGTCATGTCATGTCATGTCATATATTATTATGACAGTCGGTCGTGTCATATATTATTATGGCAGTCGACAGTATGGTCGATCATGACTGTACAGGTCGAGTCGCGTCATACATTTATGACAGTCGTCAGTACGGTCGACGATGACTGTACATGTCGCCAGATGATTATGTCATATCATCAGGCATCCCTGTCATCGAGAGTTCGTATTTCGAACTCGAAGATGGCAAAGCAAAGATACATCTTGGAAACAAACCAAGAACCATCTTTAGCTTTCAGCATGCGCGGAACTCGCATGTGCAGCATGAACGAACTAGTCGTTATTACCATGCTGGTCGTTCAACCTACGTCTCGGGTTCACAACCCAATGGCGGTACCATCTAAGATGATGGGTGACGTAGGTATAAAAGTGAGGAAGCGTTGTGCTTCAGCGGATCTTCTACGGAGACTGCAACTCACAACCCGCTCATAAGCTGTGCGCGTGTTACTGTTCAATAACACTGCACTATCTTATTATATCATATATTTCTTAAGGCTCGCGTCAGCGTCCTTATCATTGGTATTCGATCGTTAAGGCGAGAAACGAGAACTCAAGTGTGAGTGCAGCGTAGATATCAATAATTTTGTGTATGCAGGTTGCGGAGCGCAAAGCATATCTGGCGACGCAATCGCATAAGCACTGATATCTGATAAACTGCATATATCTGACCGCTGCAAAAGCGAATAGAGAGCGCGAGGATAATCGTCGCATTCGCAGAATCGTACACAGCAGCTGAGTGAGCATCGTATATACTGCGCGACAAGGTGTGCATGCGGCATACATGCGCGCAGTGATCATATGTATGCGCATATACGATTCGCAGCTGTACAAAAATTCGCAAATGAGATGCGGACGCAGAAATCATCAGCGGAATCAGTATCCGCGCGAAAATTAGCACTCGTATCATGTGCTAGACATACTGCGACGAGATGTGCTCTTAATCATCAGCGCGCACCATCGTGATTTTCATGATCGCAGCAAATCGCTTACTGTACACGATGATTATTTTGCAATTTTTTATGACGATGTCAGTATGCGAAGTGTCATCAACCTACCGTCATTATCGATACTTGCAATAATCTCTGATTCATCATCTGCGCGCGTCACGGTGTCCTGACAGAATATATGTATACTATCCGGGATTATCCAGAACGGACGCATGATGACAATATACTGCAGCATGCCATATAATACTCTAATGTTTGCTGAGATACTATACTCTATTCACTGTCAGATTATATCAACCTACAATCATGAGTGTGAACTGCATAAATGCAGTGTGAATAGCTTACACACACACACACGCTCAACATGACAGATCATTGAATACTCTGCAGCAACATCATAGTGTGTGCAAAAAGTCGAGTGTGTGGAGATAATAATACCTTCAGCAACACACACACACACACATACTTGCAGTATACACTTTCATGAGTATATACTGAGTGCATGCAGCAGATGTGCATTTCACCACCTGTACATTATTATACTGAGCATCACTGTGATTGTGCATGCATTATTCATACAACTTGATCACGATACCAACTGTAATGTACATACCAGTTTGATCACGTTAACAACTGGGACACATGGCATCACATCACAATACATTATACAATGCACAAAGCATACTGCAGTGCATGTAAGCTATATTGGAACCCATGTAAGTGTAAGGTGCCTGAAGGTGATCTTAACACCATAATTAGCTCGACATGCTCTGACGAAGGATTTGGGATGAGCATGTTCGTTCTATGGTGGATCACTGAATGGAATGCTCACCGGAACTACATGTGAAATAAATCAAGCAACTCATTATTGTAAATGAGAGTATACAGGATTACAATAACCACTAATCTGATATATATATATCATGTTGGATTATTAGTACTTGGTATACAGATCATCCTGCATGATGAATTATCTTGGTACATTGCAATACCATTATCACCTGTATACAAGTGTGTAGTAAAGTTCCACACACACACACACACCTACATGTACTTATCAGCAAGTACCTGCACAATGCACACACCACTGACTATGGTATATATAATGACATTCACTGACTCAATAAGTGAAATGATCAACTATAATATCAACTATGTGTATGATAATATAGATACCATCCAACAAACACATGTGCGTGTTGGATGTCAGTGATGGCGATACATAAAGGAACAGGATAAGAAACCATGCTGAAGGGCTGGATGGAGAATATCTCCAGACCCGAAGGCATTATACAATGCTCAAATAAGCAGCTGGTCACTGCTGAGCATTGTCCATTCGTCTCACATATCAGCTGGAGCAACTACAACAAGTACATTGCATTATGATAGTTGATTCAGAATTGATCAGCTCAATTTGCATGTAACATACAGATCAGTTTTCACATGATTTCTGACAATAGTGTAAAGGACATTCACACACACATAAATGTGTTGTGTGAAGTTGCTGTGATTGTATCCAGCAAAGTCCAGATTTGTTCCAAATGAGATATATCACTTTCATTGCGCAAATAATGGGTGAATGGGTGAATGGGCGAATGGATAAATGGGTAATTGACCAAGTGAAAATACAAAACGGTCCTCGAATTATTTTCAAGTGAAAATTCAACAACGCGTCCCTCTTCCGGAATATCCCCGCACCCCCCTCCCCGACAAGTGAAATTCCACAACGGGCCCCGGAAATACTGAAAATACACTTTGGTCTCCTTTTGCTAAAAAATGCACCGACACCTCCCCGATAAAGTCAAAATGCAAATCAGGTGAAAAACAACAAGTGAAAATACAATGACGCGTCCTTCGTCCGGAATATCACCGCCCCCCCCTCCCCGCCAAGTGAAATTACACAACGGGCCCCGGAAATACTGAAAATACACTTTGGTCTCCTTTTGTGAAAAAATGCACCGACACCTCCCCGATAAAGTCAAAATGCAATTCAGGTGAAAAACAACAAGTGAAAATACAATGACGCGTCCTTCGTCTGGAATATCACCGCACCCCCCTCCCCGCCAAGTGAAATTACACAACGGGCCCCGGAAATACCGGAAATACAATTTGGTCTCCTTTTGTGAAAAAATGCACCGACACCTCCCCGAAAAAGTCAAAATGCAAATCAGGTGAAAAATACCAAGTGAAAATAAAAGGAAGTTTCTTTTTCCAGAATAATTATGTCTCACAGAAAATATAACAATGACAACCCTTGTCACCATTGACAGCTAATGAGAAAGTGATATTCAAGTGATAATGAGTAGTCCGTGCTGAATATTTTTAAAACATAAAAATATTGTCATCGATGACGATATTTCTAGGTGCTAAACAAAAAAATATTTTATACTTTATTTATACAGTAGAAAAAGTTTGTCATCGATGACGATATTTTTAGGTTGCATGAAAACATCATGACAGCTAATGAGAAACTGATATTGAACTGATAATAAGAAGTCCGTGCTGAATATTTTTGAAACATAAAATTATTGTCATCGATGACGATATTTTTAGGTTGCATGAAAACATCAAGTTGCAACAACAAGATTGACATCGGTGACGTAAAATAGGTCTGTCAACAAACAAATACCGCAGATAAACACCAGGAATACATATTGCGACTGTCACAAAATAATATAAAGGTGTTGCTATTTAGGGTTACGAAGCTCTTCCTGCTTAACTTATTTCCAGATGCGTTCTATTCTAGTCAATGGTACAAGCGTCCAAATCAAACATTCTGACTAAGCGGCATATCCTGAAGCTGCGCCAACAAAACGGACACCTTCCGTCATCCTCCCGCAGCAAGTCACTGCGCAGCTCCATTAACGCTTCGTACGTCAAAATACCGTAGCCGCGCGTGTCATTCCACAGTTGCCACTGCCACGGTGGATATTCGTCGTCGTACCAGCCGATCTCGTACCAGTATACCAGGTGCCTCACACCTGTTCTTTCGGTTGTTGTGCGGCCGTGGATGTACAGCGGCCACACTTGTAACCAGTTCCAGGTGTTAAACTGTATTCTGGTTCGGTAAAACTCAATATAGTCCGCTTCCGCTTGTAAACGCGCACGTCTCCAGAGCACATTAATTACCTCCGGGTACACCTGAACTACCTCTGGCTGTTCGTCAGACATTTCTCAGCGTAATTGCAACAAACGTTATTTCGCAAAGACCCAAACCGAGTTCGCGTTTTCTATTTATGAGCAAAAGCTAACAGTATTCTATTTATGAACAAAAGCTGACAGTATTCAAACCGCGCGCGCGCGGTGTCGAGTCTCGCCGACGAGCACTGGCGGCGGGAAAAGTTCCAGGTTGCTGAAATTTATTTTGTCACACTAACTATTATTCAAGGAGCAAATTCTTTTCTTGCAAAAGTTAAAATTATACTAGGACATCCCCCGTCATCGATGACAACAAACCATGCAGGTCCATGTGGCAACAACATGTCGTCATCGATTACGATATTCTCGGGCTGTATTTGAACAGAAAGTATATATATTTATGTAAAATCCTCCCGCGTATTATTCTCCGAAGTCAACATTATTACAGATTTCAGTCCAGGTTTTCTTCTAAACAAAGCTCAAACCTCCACTCTTCAAGCGAATCTCTTGAGTTACGTCCACGTCCTCTTGTGCTACTATATTTCGATCGCTCGGTGGCCTTTGAACCTTGAACCAAGGAGGTAAAAGGCAATATACACACTTCTTCACAGGGCAAAACTGTATCTTTTGCGTTACCCATGTTTGGGTCCAGTTAAGTTTCTTTTTACCCATTACAACAACACGGGGACGGCGAGGAGGAAGTATCGGCTGAAGGGAGTTTGCGTCTTTCGCTGTCGCACAGCCACTCCTTGAGTAAGAAGCCGCACATGTCGCGTTCTGGGAACTCCCATTCTGGAGTGCGTACTCTCCTTGTTCGAGCTTTTCCTTACGCTTTGCCACCGTCACATCCTCTAATGCAGTCAGAATCAGTTCCACCTCGTTGTCAGTAAAACCACTTTGGTAGTAGTACGCATGTCCGGGGAGAAAGCTTGCCTTCATTAAAACGTAGCAGATGTGACTGCACCAATGGACACCATATTCCCGTGTACGAGTGGACATCATGTCTTGGAAAAACTTACAGTTACAAGAAACTTGCTTGTCCCTTGAGTGACTAAAAGTCACAACACTCTCGGCCATCCTATAGCCACCAACCTTGAAGGTCCGTGCGTGAACTCCGAAGTTTTCGTCGTTCACCCCGTGTAGTTGAGTGGGCGCGGGGACACTCAGAACCGAGAGCTTGGCGGGCTCCATGAATAGCTTGGTGAGTGTGCCGACAAGCTTCTTGGTGCCTTTCGTGATGTATCTCACCGTATTCAGGGTGAGAACGGAGTTACGCAACCCGTCTTTGTCAGGCGAGTGCGTTTGCACAGCCGAAAGAAAGTTGAATAAAAGTTCCGAATCAACTTTTGAGGCGGTTTTCCAATAACCATCTAGCGAGTCATCACTCGGATCAGGATCGACCTTGAAGGAAAAGACTTCCGTTCCTTTTTTAGTCGTACTTTTACACTTCACAATCTTGGGCGTAGGTTCCTGCATCAAACACGTCAGTCTTTCGTCATCGATGACGATTATGCTGAACAAAATAGTTTTGCATTTTTATCTTGCAAACAAGAAAATATCGTCATCGATGACAATAAGTTGAAGTATTGAAAGTTTATAAGGTGCAGATGTAATGTCAACATGTATCCAGTAAAGAAGTCGACAAAAGTCACGTCTAATTAAGATATTGTTCATACCGTTGTGTTCGTCGTTTGCTGGTTAGCTGGTTGACGAGGGAAAACGCGGGTTTTGTCGGCACGGTGGTTCCTCCCCTCTTGAACCGCTGGTGGGGAGCGCACGTATATCTCACGGACCTCTTCCATGACGTCTTCAGCCGTCGTCCTTGCCCTTTTCTCGGCTGCTAGGTTTGCCCTGCGCTCTTGATAAAGTTCTTGGACTCGGGACTCACGTCGCACGTACCCGCATTCCCCCATGTGTTTCAAGTGGCTGCTCTGGTCGACAAAGCTGCAAAGCTCCATGCGAACGGACTCGGACACAGTGAGATGTTTTCCGAGATTCTTATTATCCTGGTTTCCCAGAGCTTCCGCAAGGTTTGCGGTTGGGTCACGAAAGATGTGCAGGAGTCTTTCTCCCTCACGGGAGTAAAACTTGAACAATCCACGCAGACTGCTCTGCACGTCCTTACGGGGCTGATCTTCAATGAAGTCCATCAAACGAGCTCGAGCATCTAAAAGCTGTCCCGGTGCCAACTCCTTCCACCAATCGTGCCAGAGCTTGTCGAAGGTTTTTGCGTCGAACTCGTTGTCAATCTTCTTGCAATGGAGACTGACGTCTTTTCCAACGTGAAGGTCGCAGTCGATCTCCAAGGAGTTCCCCTGTGCGTCACGAACACGAAAACCTTTGCGGCTTTCAATGTCTGCAATCAAAAAGTTGTAGTTCATGCGTAAACCATTCCAGGCGCCTCCTGCAAGTGCATTACACTAACATTAACATCTGAAACTTAAACTTTTCTTTGTCATCGATGACGATGTGCAGCCTAGCTTTAATTAACTGTTGATGTAAAATAGAAAATATTTTTGATATCGTCATCGATGACAATAAAATGACAATACAAAAATATACTGAGTACTTTATTATAATTACCTGCAGCGTCACGAACAAAACCCCCTGGTCGAAAATGTATTTGACCTTTGGACTCTGGCCAGTTCTTTGCATCCAGGTATGCCGCAAACTCTTCTGGGTGTTCCTGAGCGTAGATAGCGACGGCGTAATCGACCGCAGCCCACATCGCCCTCTCGTCCATGCCACGTTCCCCGGCGGGCAAGGGGTTGACTACTAGTTTTATCAAGCCGAGTGTTGGAATCACGCAACATATCTTCTCCACAACCTTGTCCCTCATTGTTTTGTGCATGCCATCGGAATAAGCCAGCTGACCTTTGAAAGGTGGCTTTCCGAGGACTCTGTCCATTAATAGCATCACCTTGGCCGGCGACCACGGAATGTCCAAGGGACAGATGCAGTACTGCAAAGGCGGCCTGTGATAATTACATTTGTTAGTTTCAAATAACAAACATGGAACAACATCAATATTGATATTGCTATGTTTTGAATGCGTACCTTTCGAACAACAACGCGCGGAGTCCAAGTTCTTGCAAGCGCTGCCGCAACTGTCGTATCTCGACATCGGGGTCCTTTGAGGGGACATACGTCGAGCTCTTGCTTCCTCGAATAACGTACTCCAAAGCCCGAACATCTTGCACCGCCTCTGACACGGTCAGTACGTCTTCTAGGGTGGTTGACTCGTGTCCACTCAGCAGTTTGTTCATCACATTGGCGGTTGCCGCCATCTTCAGGTTTTCCAATCGAGCTGCGCCCATCTCGGGGATTGCCTTCAAGACTGCCTCAGTTTCGGTTTCCCCAAGGTCTGCTGGCTTGGTTTTTTTGACAAGGTTTGTGCAAGAGTGCTTCCCGTAGTGTTTAAACATCAACAAATAGCCTGATCCGGGCTTAAGTTCACCACGGTAAAGCGTGGCGGTAGCGGCACAAGGTTCCATGGATGTAGTTTGTTTGCACTTTGCACATATCGGTGCCACTTGTACTTGTTTCCCGACTTGCGCCACCTATTGAATTACAGGCTATATTTATTCAATGAAAATGTTTTGCAAGCAAGTAACAATATTCGTCATCGATGCCAAAACAGTCAAAACATTATAAAGCATCTTTTCTGAAAAAATAAACTTGCGAAACAACTGTCATCGATGACGATATTAGAAAGTACTATAATTATATAAAGTAAAAAAACGGTTTCATACCTTTTCAATGAAGTTTTTGCCATGTATTTGAAGGAACGGACAAGTCTTATTCTTGCATACCGCCTCTCCAAGGCATTTCACACTTCGAATGTTGACCTTGGCACCCAGCTGCTTCCAGTTATCAGTTATTGCCTTGTCGGTCGATTTATTCGCATGTGACCAAGTACGCGGTGTTTGAAAGAATGGGAGTTTAACCAAAGAAACCCCACGTCTGTCCTTGGATGGCGGTTGTTTGACGTGGAAACCGAAGGTCATATTCCCGTCGACGTTAGAAGGCACTTGGGTGGTGAAGATTGTATCTTTGGGGAACGCGTTTGCAAACTGAAAGTCCTGCTTTGACAAATTCGCAACAGGAGTATCAAGCTCAGGTTCAAAGGTATCTGCAGGTTCCGAGTCGCATAAGTTGACAAAAGTGGAAGCAGCTTCGCCAGTGATCTCAGGTTCGTCCTCAGACTCTGAAGCCGCGGAGGTTGCGGCAGGAGTTTTCGGTGAAGCATCTTCGGGCTCGTCTTCGGTATCAATCAAACAACCTATAACTGAGTAGCCCCATTCCGGGTCCACGCGGTACACCTCCTTGTCACAGACATATTTCCTACTAGCCAGTTTTGCAACAGCCAATCCATCGTCGGGGTTAAGTCCGAAGGCGTCACAAATGTCCTTGTGCAAAACTTGGCATCGCTTCCCACGTACACGCCATGGAATAGGCCGACAAAGAAGAACACCTTGAGGGGTTTCGAAGAAGAAATCCACAAAGTTGCCCATTGTGCAAAAAGAATAGTTCAAATAGCTGTAATATTTCACACGCACTCGAATGTCATCGATGACGAAAAAGGTAACATGTAAAGATTCAGTCAGAGCTGAGAAAGAGGGAGAGGGCGTAGTGTCATCGATGACATGTTATCGACAAAACAATAATTTGTCAAGTATTTACCTGCTATCAAGCAAATTATATTGTCATCTCGTAGTTGCAACCTTCTTGGAGTTCTATATTTGTTTGTTAAGAATTGTGCAGTTCGAAAAATAAGTTGTTGTTAAGTAGTCCGCGCCAGATACTTGAAAATTGAAATTGGGAATATAATAATATTATATATGAAATTAATAATTAATTGTTTATTCAGCCCCCCTTTAACTCACTTCCAGCACTGCACCACCTAACCCCCAAAAAAAAAAAAGCGCGACATACCTTTAAATCACGAGTGGTTGACGAATTTAGACAATAAGAAGCGGAGAGTGGCGGCCCCTTAGTCAGTTCAAAATTTTTGTCACTGCCACCCCACCTCACTCCACAGTCAACGCTGCACATTCAGTAATAATAAAATGGCATACTCGGCCGGAAAAAGAAACACTAAAGTGCCAATAGAATGGAACGTAGTCAGCAAGCCAAGAACCGCGCGGGGAAAGTCTGCACCCACCAGTTCTGAACAAGATTCAGGGGAGGTCGTTGAGTCTCTTAACATTGGGGAGATACACAAGGCAAGATATATTGAAACTTTGGAACTGAACTTGAGTGAGTGCTCTTTTGATGACAATCAAAGAGGTCACAAGCATTGTGCCGTGGAGGCCATGAAGCGCATCGAGCTCGTGGGATTCGACCCCATGTGCGACATGATGTGGTACAAGACGCCGGACAGTAAGAGGTGAGCTATTTCTTTCTTTTACGTCGTGTGTTCTTTTTACTTTCCTGACCCATTAGCTTTAATTATAGGCACAAGTACAAGGCAATTGACGGACACGGAAGAAACGAAGGTTTCCGAAAGGCGTATAAAGAAGGTGGCGTCGTTGCAGGCAAGAAAGTCGAACCCGGCGACAAGTGCTGGCTGAAGGCCAGGGTGCAGGTAAGCTTTAATCTTTTCCAATCTTTTATTTGATAACATTTCGGGTTAAAAAAGTTGTCCTGAGTGTCCCTCTGAGGTTGTTTTTTTTTTTTTTATTGGCATCGATGACAAGCTTCCTGTATTTTGTCATTAAGTTCGCTTTTGGCTCGTGCCTTAAACCTTTTCTCAAACGTCATCGATGACGAAGCAAGTCTCTGCGTGGATAATTAGTCGAAATATTTTTGAAAACTTAGTATTCTTTGTCATCGATGACGGCCTGGGTACCTGTAGTGTTTCTTCACTGGACGTATATACGTTTAGAAATACTTTTGTCATCGATGACAATATTTTTCTGAGCCTGAATGAATGTGCCTGGTTTTTTCTGCGAAAATTACGCCACTGAGACACGTTTAGAAATATTTTTGTCATCGATGACAATATTTTTCTGAGCCTGAATGAATGCGCCAGGTTTTTTCTGAGAACATTACGCCACTTAGACACGTTTAGAAATATTTTTGTCATCGATGACAATATTTTTCTGAGCCTGAGTGCCCTTGCCAGGTGTTTTCTGAGGACATCACGCCACTGGAGATCAACTTCCTTGCGGGCTCGCGTTTCGTGACGAACGAGAAGGGGGTGAAGGCTTATAATTTTTTTTCTAAGTTCATGTATTTTGATCGGCTTTTGAAAGCCTGGCCAAAGGAAACGAAGCTTTCTGGACCTGCAATGGTTGCTCGTTACGGCACGCTCGACGAAGACTACAACCAAACCTTTTTCAAGAAGCTCATCTCCGTTCACAGACTTTTAAGTGAGGACCAGCGACTGCTTGATTTGGTTGAGAAGAACTGCGAGGAGCTTGGAAGTCACAGTCCTTTCGGGTTTGCTAGTTTGTATTCAAACAAGGAGCTTGGGGATTTGTCGTTGGAAAACAAGGTATAACTGGCGCAAGAAAAATATTCCTTACCTTATATTTGTTTCCGTTTCAAGTATTGTTGACATCGATGACAACTGCGTTCATGTATTCCCGGTTTCGGCATGCAGAACAGGTAGAACTTAAAGCATGGCATGTTGTGGTAACTTGTCAGGTGAAAGCCTTTCAGGCTGTGTGCAAGAACGTGACCTACTTCAAGCACGGAGAAGATTCTGAGAAAGGACACTGGCTGCAGACACAAAGCATGCAGGATCACACGCCGGTCATTAAGTCAGCGCGAGGCTTTACGGACTTCTGCACAACCCTTAGAATGAGGGAAAAGATATCGGCAAGACTTGAAGCGCTCGTGAAAGAAACTGGTGTTACTTTCAACCGAGAAAAAGCAGACGAGTTCATGGCTGGAGTCCTTAAAGGATGGTAAGGTCATTTTACCTTCTTCTTTTCCTTTTGACAGTGTGCTTCCTTTGATCAATGTGCTTGAGTGCTCATTGCAAGCTGTTATTATTTATAGCTAACGAAAAAGGTGTGTCTCGCAGCCAAGACAGCTTTTTATTTCCGGTTGACAAAAGCCCATTGCCTTCCAGCCCAGTCGCTTGCCGACTGAAAGAGGACGAAATAAAAAAGGCACTTGCTTTCGTGGAGGGGAAGTTCAAAACCGCTGTTTTCTACAAGGACGACGAAGTGGAGGACATGGACTTGGAGGCCGTCAAAGTTCATGTTACACCTGCGAAGGAGGTTGAAAAGCATGCAAAAGATGCAGTCTCTGGAGAGAACGTGGCTGAGTCTCAACATGAGGAGCCCTCAGCAGCTAACTCAGACGCACAATTGAAAGCCTGGTTGGAAGGCGACAACGACGCTGAAGGGGGGCAACAACCTGCCAACGAGGACACTTCGCAGCCGGCACACGTAAACTTTGACATGAGCACCTTGCATAAGCCAGAGATGATTGCTGGTACGTGGAGCTTTCAGAAAAACACCTGGTCACATGAAACTTGTTTGTTTTCCGTCATCGATGACGAAGTTTTTCGTCATCGATGACGAAGTTTAGGCAGTACGTTACGATGCTTTTTTAAGTTTTTTCACGTGCACACATGACTTACATTTACTAATCAAGACTGAACAAACTTTGATCAAACTTTGTTCTTCTCGCAGAAAGCTTTATTCTCATCGCAGATGTAAAGCATGCAGAGGATGAGCACGAAGAAGCAAAGAAGACCGTGAAGAAGTTAAATAAGGTAATGCAGAAATACGTGATCGACAACGTCCAAGCGATGAACTTAGACGACGAGACCGGAGTTGCGGTAAGGGCAGAGTTGAAGAGGAAAAAGGACGAGATCGATGTACTGACCACGGATCGTAAGAGGAAGAAGGAGCGGAGGTTATCTCTTGCGGCGGAGTTGGAATCAGTCCAGCAGAAGCTAGAGATGCCATCGCCAGAGAAAGAATCCGTACTACCTGAGTTGCCACCTATACTGGCGCCCATTCCAGAAGCTTCAGAATCACGGCACGCAACACCGGTGAGTTGTTGAACATATAATGTAAAGTTTTAGCAGTTGCTTTTGTTAACATTGATGAAGACTTTCTTAAAAAGAATATTTTTGTTTCAGGCCCCCAAACAATCACCCGAGGTTCCAAACCAGCCGGGTTTCTTTTACGGTAGCCCGTGGGACCCAGTGAAATGTTACGAAGCACTGAGCGGTGATGACAAAAACCTCAACTTCAAGACGGAAAAGAAGCTGACCAAGCGAGATGGTTCTACGTGGGACGCCCGAAAGCCTGGGGTGAAGGAGATTGAGTTCCTGGAGTTCCTGGTTGCTAACCCGTTGGACGGAAAGCCTATTGGCTACAGTCGTAGTGACATCTATGTATCTTGTCAAGAAAAGATGTCCAAGGCCTTACACCTTATCTACTACAAAGCGACCGTGGTCGCCATCGGTGCTGAGCAGACCAAGTGCTGGGTTTTTCAGAGTGAGATTCTCACGTACGCAGGAGTACCCGCGGTGACATTGGCGTGTTGTGACGCGGTGAAAGCAACGAAGCAGCTGCTGTCTGTGTTCTTTGAGGGGGTTGGTGTGGCCGCGGTCATCACGGACGTTCCTTGGGGAAGCAGTGAAAAAGCCGGGTACCCAACTGACATCGACTGGAAGGTGGCAACGAAGGCAATCTTTGGTTCAGTGGCCGATAACAATGGTAGCATGGACAAGTACGAGAAAGCTGTGGACCTAGGCGGGCCGGACGGAGACACCGTGTTCACGGTGATGGGCACACTTGAAGTGCTTCAAGAAATTGAAGAAGAATCGAAGAACTGCAATCTCAGTGGTTTTGTGAACCTTCCCGGTATGATGTCTTCTGTATTATTTCGGTAGTATAGCATATCTGAAAATATCGTCATCGATGACAATATGAGACTCATATTTACTTAGTTATTTCGTGTTTGAAATATTTTGTTCAGTATTTTTCGTCATCGATGACGAAGTTGTTGTCACTGTCTGCAGGTTGCATTACATATTCCCAGCTGAGGCTTGCTGAGGTTAGGAGCAATACTCCGTGCTCCTCTGGAATCTGGTACACATGCCTGGCAAGAACGCCGTCTAAAGTCGTGTGTGATTGGAAAGCGTTCTTTACACCTCAAGTTTCAGATCGGCACAAATACATTCTCACCCGTAAGTACAAGTACGACGTTCTGTCGACTTCGTTTACCGGGAACATCATTACTTGCCCGTCGAACGAGGAGAAGGCAACGTTGCTGCGCAACTTGTTAGACGCGGTGAAGGAAAGCGTTCGGGAGGAGCGTGGAGAAGATGTGAAGCCGGGCGACGATGACGAGAAGGTGCGGGAGGATTTCATGGTAGCTGAGGACCTGCTTGACGATGAGTTCACACGTATGAACAAGGCTTTCAAGCAGACGTTGTCATCAACCACGGTGAAACATAACTGCTCACTGACTGGCTGCCAAGCGTTTAAGCAAGAAAAGTGTGAGAGGTCTGGAAAGGCTTTGGTTTACGGACAGAAAGACCCAAATATGATGAATATGCTTGTGCAGCGGTACACGTACTTGCCAGGGCAGCTCGTGATGGATCCGTTCATGGGAACCGGTATGTTCTGCTTTCCTAATCGAGTTGCGTGCCGGCTTGTATTGTGATGAAAGGAGTTTGCATGTGGAACAAGTTCCCGTTTGCAATGTCGGCTAGACGTATTGTGTTTTCCAAAGTTCAGTCATTCTTATTGTTCGGGATGTGCGCCTGCTGGAAACTTTGTCATCGATGACGGTTGTCATCGATGACGGTTGTCAAATATCCTGAGTGTAGTCGAAGTTTGTGTATACAGGGAGCACAGGAATTGGAGCCTTACACGCCAGACGTGCGTTCTTTGGCATGGAGATCCAACAAGAGACCTTTTGTCAGACGATGTTGATGATATCTTCAAGTCTGGCGGGCATGTC